>JWZT01004519.1:82867-96331 GCA_000827895.1 Thelohanellus kitauei
TTTCGAAAGTGACAGAAACGGCCCTATACCGATTTGATGGTATGCCCACATACGAACCACCCATAAAAACCTGGTGAGTGGAAGTTTAGAATCCTCTAAAATTGTGCCTAATAATCAATCAATTATGTTACCAGATCTTATGGATTTTTTGCTATGACATGTGATACAGACGAAAGTAATCTAAAAATTATCCGAATTCTATTTAGCAACCTAAAAATACATACCTTGTCAGAGATATCTGGTCTTTGGTGTTCTGCCATTTTTGAGGAACATCCTTCGCAGAACTTTTCTTCTGGCAAAATCCCATAGTGCAGAAGAAAACCAATTGCGGATACTGGATCAGAAACGATTTGCGAAAATTGTTCAAAATCCATTATTACGCCGCAGATTTTGCGCAAGCGTACAAAAGTTACGTCAAGTGGACTCTTCCCCTTTTAAGCCTTAATGTTCTTTATTTTCAGAGGTATTTGTCATGCGAAGTTATATATAAAGGCGTCCTTGAATTGAAACAACCAGTTTCTGCATTAAAAACATTGATAAATGTAGATAAAATGATAGCTTAATTATCCAAGTGTCCAGATGATAATTATGTGATTTAATTTGAATATTTTGAACCCTATTTTCAAATACAAACACATCTCTTTAATCGAGTATCATTTATTTCTTCTTGTTTGTTTATAGGCTCATTTTTCGCTGTTCCAATTCACATGTAACATTTTCACGATGTAACACCGAAGGAAAACGGTAACTCTATTCGAGAGGAGTAGACACCTATCATAGTATGAGCCCAAAAACTTTGGCATGAAATGCAGGGTCTAGGTCTTTTTTTTAAATATGTCAATTAAATAAACAGACTAAACTGTGCAGCTAGTTTATATATGACTTTTATTTAAAACAAATAAAAAAGGCGCACGCGCTGTCTAAAGAAGTTTACATTATGAATACTCATATGGCAGTCCTTTTTATAAACATTTCATGTTATGGTAGAACATAGGAGTTCGCAGTCGCATCGCGTTAATGATATAACCATTCACAAAACAGTTGATGAAACTTATGTTTTAATGTTTTTAGGACAACGGAGGCACGGGTTGAAACGCCTGTCCTCCGACGTATAACTTTTTCCATCGTGAAATCTAGTCATTTAAACTAATTGGACGAAGGCAAGATCATGTCAACGAGTCGAGGATTACCCAATCGGTGATGTAGATTGAGAGTGGATATTCCCTGATTTTTTGATGAATCCATTTTCAGATATCTTAAGATTATCTTGATTATAATTGTAAATAATCAAGGGTCGCTTAAAGTTACTACGTAAATTTACGTGGTGGTATTATATGATTATGGCTCCGTTTTTAAGGGTGTATTTTCGCGTATATATGACGCCGTAATCATCTTTTTGTGTAAAAATATTAATGGCGCTGGTGTTGACTACGCCCATATTTATCCTTTTGCTTTGGATTGTTTTCCAGGCTTAAATCGATTGAAAATGAGTTCGATATACGAAATAGTTAATCTCAAAATTACGTTTATTCTGGCCGTAGTTTTTGGAGTGGTTATCATGGCAATTATCATTTTCGGAGTATATTGTTTTCGAAAGCTCTGGATCCAATATCAACAAAGCGAGAATCCAGCTCCAAACATACAACAAGCCGTCGATCTTCAGAGTGTGGTTCCTGACCATTCGGCGATGAAAAACGAAGCACCTCCGACATATGATCACATATATCCATGCTCTGCCGCGGCTACGCCAACAGCAGACATTGTATAAAACATTGACAGACAGCATTTCGAGATTTTATAACAGATTTATATATCAAAGTAACTTTTTTTACATTTTTGTCTGGTTTATAATATTGATGGGGCTATTTTATCCATATGATATCTATAAAAAAACTATATCGGAAATCGTCGTTTCAGCGAGGTATCTCTTTCTTATAATGATCTGTTTGGCGTTCTCTAAATATTTTCATTCGAAACATATACGAATAGCCTTTCCATTTTTAACCTCTCACACCGCTTTATTCTTCGAAATATATGAGAGGATCCTAAAATAACACACTATTTAAGAAGTTTCCAAAACAACAGGTAAGATGGTGGAAATCTATGTTCTTTTTTAAGATTATTCATTTCGAATATTATTTTTTTTACTTCTGTCTTTGGAGGAGTTCAAACTGGCACCGGTGCATTACTGAACTGGCTTAAATCAACCCCGATCGCAACGTTATCCACATGCGACTGTCCTATTCATGGTCGCATCCAGGCTATGCACCCATCTGTTGACACGGACTAGGGTAGTACAAGACTCTGACTTTCTCAACATTCACCCCCATGCCCTGTACTCTAGAGCTCTGGTACCAAAGCGGCATTAGCTCCCTAATAAATAGTTAAATTCATTATATCTCTGTGAAAATGTGTTTCAATATTTTAAATATTCAATCAATTTTTGTATCATTTATCTAAAAATGGCGCTTTTTAAATAAGTTCGCCCCCTTTAATGTGGTTCGATGTCGCGAAGTCTATTATTAATTGCTCTAGATAAGCTTTGATCTGTAGGTTCTGGTTAATTATTCTATCTCTTAAATCGCATTGTTCTTCTTTTGATAGAATATGGTTAGTTACACCATTTTCGATCCAAAAACAGATGTAAGTTATACAATAGATATATACATATCCCATAATTTAAGTAACATTTTCCCTTTTCAGATATCTGAAAATATCGTATATTTGGATGAGATAGGTGGCATTTTTTAAACATATGGGTTATATGCTTTAAAAAAGCCTAACAAGATGCATTTTAGGATCTCTTGATATGACTCAATACTTACTTTCATATCATAACCATCAGTCTTCTTGTTTCTTGTCACAAAATATGACATCACCTATTGCTATTTATTTATTGTCCCCACGTTTGAGACAAATGTTGATTTGGTTGGGTAACACGGTATATTTGTATTTACATAAGATTTCTCTTAAAAGGGAGGCCTAATTTTTCAAACTACATAATTCTAACGTGTTAATCCAGTCGTAAACGAAGATTATAATGATTTCACAACGATCGTGGTGCTAATAAAACTACAGATAACGACTTATTGAGGAATCTCTGCGATCGTGCTTTTGCACATTCTTTAGATATAAACACGATATGGTGGTATTCGAGGCCTTTTTGAAGAATTCCATTGATGAATATGTACATTTTACTTATGTTTAAACAGAAGAGGCTGCAGTAAACAAAATAACTTACTGTGAATTATATAATGTAAATAATAAAATTATGAGATTTGCAAGTCCTTAATTTCAAATATCGATGTGTTTTAAGAGCATTAATAGAGTTTATGGCCAAAAACACCCAATTCATATACAATCAAGACCTTTACAATTCAGGGGCCATGGCTCAAAATAGTTCTTCGTTACCCATATCTGAATCTCAAAATAAAACACCGAAACAACTGGAAAAAGCTATTATCATGGCTGATGGCCTTTTTTACTGTAATGAAATGACACAAACAATGAGGCATTCGTTTCAACGACCTAAGCATCTGGACCATGTTTGAATCTTGACAGTGGTTCTATTTTTGTGGTTTTGACTATATGGTAATCTTCCACCTGTGCGCCTGATTTGGCCTTATTCAATTTCTCATTAAATCATTAAAATTGATTGAGGAATACAAAAGGAATATTACAAGAATCAATGTATATTTCGCTTATTAATATCAATGACGAGTCACACGATTATAATGCGTAGAAGAAGCGAAACGACATCACCTTTTAATCCTAGCTCGGTTAAATTAGGTTAAATTTGTAGATATCGTAATTGGAAATATGATTTTTTATGTATGAAAACGGATGTTTCCACTGTGTAATTAATACCCTTTATGTTAGTGTATAATCAAACTCAACCCTTTTGCAAAGAGTTAAATTAATTGGCGCGCCATGGTCTGCTCAAGTCATGTCCAATCATTCCATAAAATGTTTTTTTGATAAAGAAAAATACCATCTATATATTCAGATAAAGAGTATATTATAGTATACATGCGATGTAAATATTCAACAGTTCAGAAAATACTCTATAAATTAACTCATAATGAATAAAAGGGGTTTTATATTGTTGTTACATCTACTAATGAGGTCTGACCCCTGTTTTTAAGCCAAAAGATATGATTTGGCGATTAACTTATTAAACGTGAGAACTTCTGGTGTACGAGCATCAACTAACACAACATATTGTATTGTTATCAGACAAAATAATTTGGATTAATCGGATCATAACATTATCGAAGAATAAGATAAAGCGGTATTAATAATGTTGCATCATGTAGACAAGAATTCGGAATTCAACAGATTGTATTCTCCCATTCATCCGCTGTCTTGAAATTCAAATTCTGACAATTAAACTACCATCAATAAGGATATTATGTGAGCATAGATATTTTGCCTAATTAACCGTTTCCTGGACACCAAAACTTATTTATTGTTGTTATAATTTCAACGACACATGTCCAACAATTTAAATGGATCCTGTTGTTGATCTTAATAAGATTTATTTTCGGGTTAAATCCAAACCGATAACTATATCTGAATCAATAAATTATCATACATTTTTGAAGGTATCATTAGTTTATTTTATTGCATGGAAAGCCTCTCGATTTATGTTTTTTTCGTTTTACTTATTGCCCTGATTGTAATACCAATTTTTATATGCTTTTGGTGCGGATGGTGTTGTTTTTATGTTTTCAAAATATTCGCCAAGAAAATAACCACAGGCACTCAGAATATGCAACAACCTAGCATTCGATATGAAAATTTACAGATTTCACAATCTGAAGGTTTGGAACCTCCGAGATACGAAGAAGTTTTTCCTAATCCGCCGAATGTTCTTCCGATACAACATGAGGATGGTGTAGATAAAGATATTATAATTTCAAATTAGTTTATTTAAAATTGATGCGATTCACGAACATCCACGATGATCAATATACTCTTATAGTTTTTACTATCTTTGATATGGTTTTCTCGTGATTATTCCTTTTAAAATATTCAACGCAGATCATCGTTAAATTCGAACACGTTAACTTCCTATCAATAAACATTTAGTGGTTGAAATTATCCGTAAAGGCTAGCTTTACATTGAGGACACGGATCAGACATTTTCGAACAAATAAATTTATTTATATTGATATTTTAGTCTGAACAAGAGAGCTGAAATCGTCAAATGATATCGTATGTAAGTTTCAAAAATGGTATGTTTCTTTTAATTTCATTAGTCTTAAAACATGCGCTTTGAATGACTATTTTTAAATTATTAAAAATATTATTTGGTATTTATTAATTGATTTTTCATTTCTAGAATTCGTCAACGTGTATATTTATGGTTGTAACACTTCTCACATTTGTTGGATATTTGAAACAAAATATTATCCTTGTTTTGATAGCACTTATTTTTTTAAGAAATGAATAGTCAATATCGGCAGCATGGTGTTTCTATTATTACCAGCTTCTAGTATCAACCAAGACATACATCGTAGTTTAAAAACCTCGATTTACCGTCCAAAATGCACGGTTTTCTGCCGATGACATTCAAATATTCCGACATTTTATTTATTCTACAAAGTAAATTAACATTAATATTTCCTTTTAATTGGGACTATAATAATACGCAGATAGATTTACGAGTCGAGTATACGCATATGTTTACTGAGATTGAATATATCCTAACAGCATGAATCATCCTAAAATTTAAAGTTCACTTATTATAATAGATACAATATCGGAACATTTGAATATACATTTCAGAAAAACGATTATTTTCGAATGTAAATTGTGTACAACCAGATTAAACCGTATATATAATTCCTCGAAATATTTTGGTCGATTCACGTGTATTCAAATTTGAAATAAAAAACAAAAAAAGGATGTATATTGAACACTATTTTTTGTTCATTATGGTCCATAACATTTTCTAATCTAGCCGAGATATATAGGGGAATCGTCATGTTTTAATTTAACAATATTCAACCTTGACATAAGTTTAATTATAGTTTTTAAGCAGATCATGTACCAGTAACGGATTATCGGCGATTATCAGTATTTTACATAAATGATAGATCTCCTATTTTTGAAATTATACAAAATATCATATATTAAAGGTTTTTATTGATCTAATTTTTAATATATACCAAAATTTCTTTGTATGCACTAAAATGTAGGACACTGTTAATATAGCGATAATGTTATAGGTTAATGTAAAAACGATGTTTTTGATTCTTAATCAGAATGTATTATATAATTCATATAAATTATTTCTAATGATGAAAATAAATGATTATAATTTTAAATCGCTCAGAAACTGAATGTAGATATTAGGTAAAGGTAAATCCAGTCCTATAACACGATTAGTATGATAAATTACTACATTTATTGATTCAAATTTCTTCAAAAAAATTAGTTCATTTTCATCGTTTTTTAACTGTGATAAAAAAATTGGTAAATGGGGAAGTAATTTGAGATTTTCGTTCGTTGTTTGGTGTTTTGAAGTAAAGGTTGTTCAAATAAAATGTGTCTCGCGAACGCTGCAGAAATGTCGAGAGATTATTATGACGTCACATATTATTGTTTTCTTTACACGCAAATGTATTTACATTAAAACAAATTATGAAATATTAAGTCACACTCTATACTGAAATACACCGATTGTGGTTTATCTATTAGCTATTGTTGCAGGTAAAATATATTATTTTAGTTGAATGGCCTTTGTGTATGTGGAGAAGGCCGTTCGCCAGAGAATTATATTTTCATTATTTTTCAAATAAATATTTGGAAAGCATAAACTATCCGGATTATGCAATCAATAATTGATGAATTACTGAATGATAACCATAGAATAATTTTCATGGTCACGTTATTAAATAATGTTTGCCGCACAGATTTTTGAGATTAAACGACATATTTCTCATAAATACTGGGTGATGGATATGATCCACCAAACCATGATCGAATAAGAATTTAGGGTCTAAAATTTTTGTCCCACCTCCAAAGTTTTATATTTGATTATTTATTATCTCCCTGAATAATAATTAATATCACGTTCGAGATTAAAATTGAATGATACGATTTGTTTATTCTGAGAAGAAAATTCAACACCTTTATCAGTTACCTATACGAAAAAAATATCAAACAAATGAATGAATCCAAGCTTGAAGTCATTTGGTTTTGTTCAGACGTACAGAGATGTAACACATAAGGTCGTGTTTTCCCAGAGATTATCCCTCGGCATGAATCGTTCATATTATGTCCCCAATTTTATCGAAATAAGGATCTCATATAGCATTTTACAATCACATCGGCCTTTAAGATTCTCTTCAGAGATCATTTTACTGCAAAAATAAAAACAAAATTAGGTGCAAAATAGTGTAGAGTTTTAGCTTAATTAAATTGCAGTTAATCTTCACAAAAATGTTACAAATAAAAATAAATCTAATTTAGCCTTTTAAAGTGTGACACATCCTTCGAAATTCTATGTCACAATAGTTTTTATTTATCTTTGATCGGGTTAGTCATATATTGTGGCCTTTTGAACATTTTTTTGTATCGTACGTGGATTCAGTATAAACTTGCACCTGTGAATTTCTGAACGATATTTACGTTGAGAGCGATTATCATGCTATACACGTGAGACTATTCTCTTCAGGATCGGTGTCCGGATAAGCCTCTTATGGTCTGTGCAAAGTTAGGGCAGTTTGAATCTTCCATTAGCTGAACCTTCACCTAACTAATACACTATCTTCCAGAACTGCCCTTTTAACGTGGCATTCGCTTGATGAGAAGGAAGGCTTTCTGTCTTTGGGGAATATTTTCCGGATATTTAATCGTGTACGTTTAATCATTGATGATCAAAGCTCAATTACTCGTAATAATATTTAATGTTCATAATGTAACTTTTAGAACATTGTCAAATAATTTAGAGCCTCTAACAGCGGAGTCTCAATTTCCATAATAAATAGTCGGTTTAATTTGTAGATTCAATTCCACCTATCACAGTGTAACTGATTGATTTTTAGCCTGGATAATCAAACCACCACCCAAACTGTCACTCTCAATATATATTCAAATATTTAAATACCACCAGCGTTTTTATTAGTGTGAACATCTTTGTATGATTCTCACAGCCCTAAACTTTATCAATTACTCTTTATGAATATTTAATTTAGTTAAAATTGGATATAAATGATCTAGTGTATCATATTCTTTTGATTCAACAAATAATAAATAATAACTGCCTACGAAGAAGTGTCTAATTCGAGTTATAACAAAAAGGGTTTGAGGTCGGGTTTATGTTCAATTCAGGCTTACATATATTCAATGATGGCACAGCGGAATGGTAGTGGATAGATATTCAACCATTTTTTGATCGCATTCTGCCTATTGCTTTGTCGATTTTGGTTTTATGGTTTATATATAATGTTTTTGTATTATTTTTCAATAGGTAAACAATTATGTGATTTATTCAGATGTTATAATCGGTTTTGAGTGAATCGTATCCACCGACCCTGCCTGAATGTTTCATTGGATTCATATGGGATTATATGATACAAACGATCATCTGGACACCCAAATACAATGACTTATATCCAAATATCGCGACGACACCCATATTGATAGATGAATTATCATTAAGGTTTTCTTTTGTTTTTAAAATCATCACGCATCATATGTTTATTAGTAACCTAGGAATCGATTGATTTATGATTTATCTATATATCACTTCATTTGTTGACTAAATACGTTTCGGTAAAAAAATCACATTGAGAGAAAAGCATTTTCGTTGAACCTCATAATAACTATGCTAGACGGGTGAAGTACTTGTTAAATGATCGCTACACTTTTGATTTTTGAATATCCATGGTCATATCGTTGACAAAATTATTCTCAAAGGACGCCAATGAGTGTTTTACACCATATTATGTCCAAAATGGCCGACTTCCAGAATAACGACATTCAAAGATTCTGACGTTGTATTTAACTGTAAATTGATATTTATATAGATTCTGCATGGGAGGGTTGTAGGGATATTCATTCAGATTCAAGAATGGAATATATGCTGTCGTTTTCTGAGACTTTTATATCGCCTAACACCAAACAATCTTTTTAAAATTAACTTTTTATAATAAATTCATATCGGAACCTTTGAATGTCATCAGCGGAAAGTCGCCCATTATGGATGGAAAATAGTGTAAGTAAATAGTTACTAACTTTTGGGATTGTTAGATACTGTCATAAAACGAAAGACTACGTCATTTTCATTACTTTATTTTATCAATCTCGGAGTTAATCACAGGGGTCAGTGTCACATCTTGCTCAACATACCTAAAGTAAGCCGTTGTAAAAACTTTTGAACATCCAAACATTGGTACAATTTTGGGTACAATTCAGGATAAAATGTAAAGAAATTCTGATCTAATTATTACATGTTTAGCTTTTGTCATAAAAAATAATTCACCCTAACCTGACGGTTCCCGATCTTGTTCATGATTAACACATCCTTTCAACACAAATACCTTTGGTTAGAGCGAGAAAATAATGTTATGAAGTAAGTGTTATTTTAAAAATAGGTTTTTGTTGGATGATCAGCTTTAACATAATAGACTATATGGCTACCTTGTTACATATTTGTAATTTATCGTCCTGCATTATCATTTTATAAAACTAATTTTTGATAACGATAGATGATTTAATTTGCAAATATATTTGTTAGTTTTTACTACTCTGCTTGTTGTTTTCAATACATATAATTGTCCTGATATAGTCACCATAATTGTTTAGACGAGTTCCTGTACTGATGCCAGGGTGCCAAAACTTAACGCCTCAAAGCGTTTAAATGAATTCTTTGAGTAAATTTATACTACCAAAACTGCGCACTGAAATACATAAACAACGTTGTCATCCAATTTTTAATATTATATAATAAGTCTATAGTTACCACTATATGTGGTGTTATTTCTACTGAGGTGACCATGACCGTTATTACCTGCTGTCATCTGTCAACAAAAGTTTTGCGCTCTGTTACATATGGTTTTGAGGAGCACAACTGATTTAAATATTGGCACAGCTATCTGACCACAGATTTTTTTCACCTGTCACAGGTTTATGGATGAAAACTTCAAATTCTAAATGCTTAAAAACCCTTATCATATGTTGGCTTATGTATCAGTGACGTCACTTCTTTAGATTATCAAATGTGTTTGAAGATTTTAGAGTATTGATGTTTGCCCATTTATAGCGCATCACAAATACCAATAATAGATAAGCGCATTGCTTTCGAGTAACATTAAATGTTATCTGATACTAAATAGTATATAAATATAAATTTGTGTAATGTTTTTGATACTGTTAACCCCTGTCATCATTTATATTATGCTTGTGACATTAGGATATCAAAAATAGCTTCTCCTCTATTCTTCTGTTGATGAGATGCTTATCCATCCTTTTTTATTGGCATCGTATTTGAGTATGGTACGACATTTTTATTGGGATTATAACAATAACATAATTAATTTTGGCAAAAATATGATGAGAGCATCAAACAAATAAGAGCCATTTTGGTGATATGGTTTTTTTAAAACTTCTACGAGATTCTGATCATTAAAGATTTCGATATTTATATTCTGGCGTCATTCGCCAATCAAAAATAAAACAACTTGGAGAACAAAAAAAATGGAAATTAGATGTATTTAAAACTCGTTAGATTAATATCCTCATATTCATCTTGTGAGAGATTATTCAAAATGTTTTGAGGACGATAAAATGGTCAAAATCTAAGTTAACGACCATTCGAATCACTATCAATACAAAAATATGATATATAAACCATAAAATCGCATAGAGCCTCTCTCTCGCTTTATTTTGATTGGATGTTTCAAATACTGATTTTTTGTGATTGAACGTGTATAACAGCTCCGGTTAAAATTTAACCCAATCAGAACATAAATTCTCCGTTTAATGATTGATTTTTTTATCAAATATTAGATGGATTCATATAAATGTGAAAGGTTTGACAGATTTAAGTAAAATTGAACAAAAGATCACGGATAAATTCAGGAAATTCTTTTTCATTTGAATTAAATGAAAAATTATTGTTTAAACAAAATCACCTTGATTTTTCATTCATCTCTTTGTTTTCAGTCTTGGAAAAAAAACCATTATCCTTTTAAAGATTTTGTAAAATATCTATTTAGGACCATCTTAATATTGGTTAAGAGTCACGGTGAACACTTTGGATAATGTGTGGAATAAACTCGATTCTGCGATATAAACATAACCATTAAGAATTGAATTTACAACATAGGCTTCTCTGCTTTTAATCTCCTAAAAATGAATGTACATGTTTGTGCACAAAATCGGTGCTTCTTTCAAAAAAATTACAATGTAACCGTGATTCATTGTTCGTGGTTAAATCCATTTTCTTTGAATTTGAAATGAACTTATTGCATCATCCCTGGTTTTGGGTCATAGCTGCTTTCGTCTTACTGTTCCATATACTTCTATTGACCTATATATTCAGAAAATCTATCCGCCATTGTTTTTGTCCTTGTCTAAAAGATCCAGATAAAACAAATCCAAACATACGTAATCTTTCTAAAAGTTGTTGTGGCGGTCTGATTTATCCTCAGATAATTGTAATAGGATTAAGACTACCTCCTGCCCCTACACCTCCTACATCCGAAAACCAGCCGCAACCAGATGATGAGATTCGCCAGACAGAAGATGAGCTTCCTCAGACTCAAGATAATAACAGTAATGAAGTAATACCATCCAATGATTCGAATATCCCAACTCTGGATGTTGATCCATGACAAAGCATATTATTTAGTTTTTTCTGTTCAATTTTCGATTACAATTTTTTATGCTTGTATTTATCAGGGTTAACATCGCCCTACCAGCCAAACGAATGAGGATTTAATTGTTTAAACTACGTTTTTGGCGGGTAGCCTTTTGTTCGACCATTTCGAGTATGCTTCATTTATATTGTTTTTCGATCTATTTAATAATATTTGCAATCTGTTCAGTAAAAGTTGCCACAAATCAACAAATATTGCTTGATACGGATATATAACCTTGTTTTACAACTTTCGCCCTTTTAGAAATTCCCAAAATTCTCAAATAAACAAAGAGTGCAAAACTTGAGAAACCATATTTGCCCTAAAATCGAATGTTGTTTGCTTAATCAATGCTAAAATTGGTTGTAGGTGAGTCAAAATAGGAGGAGAGTACTTCTATTTGTTTTATTCTTGAAATTTGTTAAAAATTTGCATAATTTCACAACCCCCATATTTTGAATGAACTATCTGGGAACGGATTCTATGTATATTGAGGGTGTAACTATTCTCGATCCGGCATAAATCAAAATGAAATCCATGACTCACATATTCAATTGGTGTCCATACATCTGTTTAATTCGTTTTCACACGCTGATTCGAGTTTTATAACAAGGTTTTTTCACTTTGTTAACTCTTAAAAACCTCTGAATGATCTGTAAATTAATAAAGATGACAAATAAAGGTTCATTGTGCAGCTCAAGCAATTTTTTTTGATTTGTGGCAAGTTTTATTAAATAGGCTGAAAAAATTATTAAATAGATCGAACAAGTTTATATTTCAGAAGCCAGTAGTGTCTAAACCGAAATTGAAAAATGTTCTGGACATTCAAGCCCTGAATCAAAAAGGTCTATAAATTTACGATACTTCGCGTGATTTTCCAATATTGTTACTGTATTTATCATTTCCTCACTTACAATTTTATCCTTTATGTAACAGTTACTGGAAAAGAGGTCCTCTGTGTGCCCTGGACCAGATATAATCGCTGAAGCAATTTCAATGGCTAAACCTGGTGGTTGATAATTGGACATAATGATAGCCATGCTCGGTGGATGTGTTTTTTTCTTTCCCCAACATCTCATGCTATGATGTCAATACTCCGATATATTATAGCCAATCCAAATTGTCGACAATTATAAGTTTAATCGAGGTTGAGTGGTGAATTTTAATAATATTCCACCTATTTGGGCAGGGTTGATTTTGTGATTCTTGATTGACCTGCTTGTAACAGAGGAAACCTTTTGGCAAGTCGCATAAATATTAACGGGTCAATTAAGTCATAAAACTGGCACTTATATCGATATGACCTACCTACGGTGGGGAACATTGGATGAAGCTGGTACGAGTCATTTTCGATTTTTGGGGATTAATGTAGAGATCTAAATATAGGCTGAGCTTACGAATATAATATATTTCATGATATAACAGCCAGGCCATACTAACTTCGCCTGATCCTAAATATCAGATATTATTTTTTTTGTATTTTATGTTTGTGAATGAGGCGGGCACATTAACATTTTTGTTGGTAAATACAAATAAATAGTTAATTATTATTCCTCAGTGGATACCTAACCGACCGTTTAATACTGGCCAGCTC
>JWZT01004519.1:103981-128547 GCA_000827895.1 Thelohanellus kitauei
ACAAAAACCCCGCCAATAAAGAAGACAGATTCAGAAATCGTGGTTTTCATGTTCTACTATTTACAAGCATTGGTAATTTTTTATTTAACAGTAATAGATATACAAAAACTGATTTTCAGTTATATTTTAATGAGAAACACGTGCATGTGTATTTTTATATTTTTTGGTCAATGTAAGTAAAAACTCACCAAATTTCAAAAGTTTCTGACCCAAAAAACTGGTTTTTATCCAGTTCAAATGATAGCTTAATTTTAAAACTAAACGAAAAATAGAAACGTCGAAATTGAACGTTCAAATGACGAAATAGACCGTAATACCCTGTATTTGTTGGTGACTTGCTAAAACTTCAACCATCCATAATGATGCGGTTTTGTTATAAAAATTTTTTCCTTAAAACAAACATTAAAGAACAGGCTATTGGAAGGGAATAAATGATTTATTTAATTAATTCATCAGTTAATTTTTTATATATTACAAAGTGCATTTATTTATTGAAAATGTGTATTTTTAAATACAAACTCTTGGTAGTATTTCCTAAGAATATATAAAGGTTTTGTAATCGAAATTGTGATGCTGGCGATGTTTATCGCTCATCTAAATATTCATGGCTATTATTCACAATATTGTAATATATAAAGATGATGTTTCTTCGCAATTTTCATTGAAGAATAAGTTACAACGTGCTAGACAAATAAAGTTAAAATATCCAGCATATAAATTAAACAATTCATACGGGGTTTTTCATCCATTATGGGACATCATGCATCTCATGTTGGGACACCTTTTGAGCGTGTGCGACTCAATTTTTTTACTAATCCTTCCTGTCACGTAAAAACTCAACAAAAATAAAGTGAGGGTCACAAACAATAAAATCACTATTTGTTAGTTTGTTCGAATATCGTTCATGTGTAAAGAGTCATGAAAATCTTTCGAAAAGTGAAAAATACGTTGAAAATATTATAAGAGAAAAAAACTTGTCCCGTGTTGGATTCAAAACTAGATAAATGCATTTATTTTTGCGTTTAAAATGTTTTTATTGAGTTTTGTTACCACAGGATATATTTTTGTAAACATTGAGTCGCACTTGTGCACCTGTTGTCTCATCTTGAAACGCACGGAGTCCCAACATGAGAGGCATGATGCCCCGTAATGGATGCAAAACCCGATAATATCGTTAAAAATAACCATGGAATTTAGGGTGTGGAGTAAGCATCTTCAAGTTTCACGGGTTGAGTGCAAAACCCGGTAACTAGTTTCATGAAATTTTGCATATTTGCTCGTTTGGCGTAGTTT
The DNA here is from genome assembly GCA_000827895.1 of Thelohanellus kitauei. NCBI lineage: Eukaryota > Metazoa > Cnidaria > Myxozoa > Bivalvulida > Myxobolidae > Thelohanellus > Thelohanellus kitauei. The sequence continues at coordinate 105,275 of JWZT01004519.1, forward strand.
TAAACAAAATGCACGTCTTCAATCTCTTAGTTTTACTTCTATATCATCAAGATTCAAAATTAATTATTTGTGACAGTTTTATTGGTCCGCTGGGCAACCTGAGATATCTTCGGGTTTCGACATCATTCAATTGAGCTTTTTTGCAGTCTAACAGACTACTTCATTCAATAAAAAAGCATTGATTTGATTCAGAAAGTGAAGTGTTGGTTTCATCTCTGAAAGCATAGCCGGAGTGAATATATTTATCTTTGAATGCGTATGCGTACAATTTGGCGCATTTAGACGTTGTTCTTGGTACTGCAGTTATGCTTTTATAATAATTATACTGTGAACTGCTCTATTTTACTAAGGCGACATGATCTGGGCATATGAATACATTCTCAGTTGGTACTCTGTCCACACACAGATATGACCTAGGCATAATACCGACGTTCTAACTGCCCTTCCGGCGGGTTTTTGCTTACTGCAACGTATTTAATCAAACAATGCCCATATAGAACTATCTCTGATAATTATCAGTGAGCAACATTTTGAACAATAAGCTTATTTTTACTTTTTTGCTAGAGCATTTCCAAGATCACAGAAAAACATGATTCGTTTCGGCGATAGAATATCCTTCATGAATCACCTTATTTGTGGACTAGTTTTAATGAAACGCCGGGTCTGCGTCGGGCAACTGCCTCTGACATTATCGAAAGCATTTCAATATCTGGATAAGTCGGGCCGTTGAGTTTTGGATCGCAAACCTGACCCGATAATATATCTTTACATCTGAGCATCTTAAGTTTCCAGACTTTGATTTCCAAGGCTGCCATTAATTGCAGCATGGCTTTCAGCTTTATGGGCTAGTTTTCGTCTAGTATCGAAAAAGCTGCATGAGATCGCCTGTCCACAGACGCCATGGTCAAAATAACCGATCAATACTGTTCAGACATTAATATATCCACCATGACTACCGGAGATGATTCATAATAGAGTCAAAGGTAAATTCACAGTTGAAGGCAGCATCTATTTATTGGTTTTTGGTTAGAAATAAGCGGAATCCTGTATTTTAATATTAAGGTCTATTTTCTGGCCCGATGGGGTTTATTCGACATTCTTCAATGTAAAAATACCAACAAAATCTATTATTCTTTTATGATCTATGGTGATTGATTCTACAAACCCAGTGGGCCACGATTCTTCATCCTTATATTTACGTATGTATGCCAGATTCATTTTGCTAATATTGACCTTAAAATCTGTCAACATATACAATATTCCTCATTATTCTGGTCTGATTTATTCTAGCAATTTTCGTCAATGTTAAAATGTTCATTTTACTCCCATGTTCAATATTTTTATCTGAGACCCGAAATCGGGTTTCATGTTATGAACTAGGGATTTAAAGGCGCTCATCAATTCCGACCTTATCTTCATTTTTGTATAAATTTTTGTTCATTCAATAAAATAGGTTATATCTTTCGATATTCGATGTCACAATAAGCGATCGCATCATAGCAGTCGGATAATCGAAAAATAATTGATTATGGGAGTTGGAATCAGGTTTGAGGGTTATTCCTGTCATAATTGGGATACGCTGATATAATTCATTGTTCAGCCAGTACTTCAGAGAAATATTTGGTTTAATTGCTTTTTGAATTGTTATTGAAGCTATATTTATTGCTTTACTTGCATGTGGTTAAGCTTACAATAATAAGCCGTGCACGAACCATTCGACTGTCACTCCAACTATATAACACTATTCATGATGGATTACTTTTTTCTGAATATGGAGCCCTAGTAACTGATTGGCAGATCTCGGGGTTCCAAAATATAAGGGGAAGAGAGCTGATAGAATACCATGGATTTAAGCGCTATTATGTAGACATATTCTCCATTTACGTTTCATATCATCAGATCCTGGATTTAATTAATCAGAGATACCATTGTTCATGTTGGATATTATACTGGAATGCATTTTGATAAAAGAGGGCCAGTGGTTTCAAACACTCCTCGTTCGTCATTTTTACACGTTCAGATGCGTATAAATGAACTCGTGTTCATCATCAAAAGCAAGTACGTTTGAAGGAAGCTAAGTACAAGCGTGTAAAACCTTTGGGTGTGGGCCCATCGTATTACTATCTAATTATAACCATGGATATTTCCAACGCCTGCACAAATATGACAGAACGCTGTAATCTCATTTTTATTTAGGTCAACAAAAGTCTGTAGAATGAAACAAGCTGTCCAAAAATTGAAAGGAATTGAAATGGATGGCTATTTCTGTATTTTACGATCAATCAGTAACCAATTTGTGATACAGAGTTTTTCGATCTATTTAATAATCTTTGCAACCTATTTTATAAAAGTTGCCACAAATCAAAAAATAATGGCATGAGATGAATATTTAACCTTTATTTGTCAACCGTTTAAATTTACAGATCATTCTGATGTTTTTAAGAGCTAACAAAGTGTAAACATAGTTTGTTATCAAACATGAATCAGGGTGTGAAAAATAATGAAACAAATGTTGGCAAGCCAATCGAACAAGGAAGTTTTTGATTTTAACTTTGATTTATGCCCGATAGAGAATAATTAAAAACCTCCAACATACATAGAACCCCTTCACAGATAGATCATTCGAAACACAAGGTTTGTGAAATTGCAAATTTCTAACAAATCTAAAGAACAACACAAATATAAATACTCTCCTCCTTTTTTGACCCACTAACAACGATTGTGATCATTGTTTTAGCAAACAATATTCAGTTTTGGGGTTAATACGATTTCTCAAGTTTTTTACCATTGCTGTACTTTAGAATTTTGATATGAACTGAAAAAAAGGAAAGTTGATAAAACAATACTAATTATCCCTTTCGATCATTTATTTTTTGATTTGTAACAACATTTATTAAATAGATTGCAAAGGTTATTAAATAGGTCGAAAACCCCTATATTACCCAGAGTTGTTTGCTTTGAAATAAACATGATGCAAGTTCAGATGTTCTTCAAATATAGTTATTTCGAGTTTAGATTTCAGTTGGTTTGTATAAAAAATGCGGCCTAGTCGTCTTTATAAAACTTGTGGTTGGAATGCTTCAAGTTATCGGAATGAGTCGTTGGTGGCCTGTAAGATGATGCCAAGCACTTCTTTCTAACTTCTAACGATCTTATACCTTTAAAATACAGACATCGGAGAAGACAGACGAATTCATGTATTTAGCCAATGCGAATGCATATATGCCGTGTTTTGCATTAGAAATCAACCACTATGACGATAGATGGTGCGAACCTCAGAATTCATGGTTATTCTGAACTCTATTATTGAACTTCTCAATGATATTTGCTGTTTGACCTTTATTTTGAGAATGATGTCGATAGTTGTCCATGAAGAAATGGGTGACTAATATCTTCCGATATTCAACAATATGGTTGAGAATAATAATCAATTGTGAGGTGCGCAATAAGTATCGTCTCTGTGGTGGACTTTGGAATGTAAAACCCTGTACTATACCGAATCAACAAAATATACGATGACGTATTACCACTAATCGACATCGAAAGAAGTCTGGTTTTGGTTACTATCCTCCTAATGGTTTAAGCTTGCAATTAAAACCATTCAGCGTTTCTTGTGCATTTATGTTAAATTAAATGACCAAGTAAAAGTACTTCAAACAAATAAAAACAGTCTACCTCCCCTAGGGTTGTATGTATAAATACTTTTTTCCAACCATATATTATTTGGAACATTTCTAACCGTTCAAAAGTGTTCAAAAGTGGCTTGAAACAGGGTTTTACAGCTGAAAAAATGAACCCGCCTTGCGATCGAAAATAATTTCTTATAGGTAACAGGTGATAGATTTGTATACTTCTAGAGCCAACTGAGAAGAAAGTTAACGGTATTTGAAGAACCAAATGATTTTTTACATCTAAACCACTAATTCGAACAACTTAAATCTCCTTCACCTGGATGCAACTATTTCATAATGAAGAGACGAACTAAATTTTATCAGTCGATAAGGGTTGAGAATTACTCACTAAACACCCGACGAAGACCAATTTGTCAGACAGACTACGCTTTATTTATTTATCCCCATAAATGGGTTAATGAATAAATTCTTCGTATCAAGGTTGGTCAGACTATACGCAGTTTAGTTCCGTTAGTGGAAATACAGCAAACCATCCGCTATTTGATTAATTAGGTGACTGGTTGGGGTCAGCAAATAAAGAATACAGTTTGGGTCACTGAAAACACAAACAATCAAATGTAACTAGTAGAAAAAATATAAAACTACAAATGTAAATTTAATAACGAGAACGAGGTCTATGTCGATATTCACCTTGAGAGGAATCATTTCTTCTGTTAAAATTGTCATTTCTGAAACCCTGGGCATCTCTCTCTGCTCTTTTCTCTTTAAACCTTCGGGCCATCATTACAAGTTCATCTGGAACCACCTGGTTTGATTCTGTTAGGATATCGATCAATGGTTGAGCTGAGCCCCAATTTTCTCGGGTAAAAAAAGATAAGGACGTTCCAAACTTACCCGCTCTACCTGTTCGACCGATCCTATGGACATATTCTTCAATATTTTTTGGAAAATCATAATTAATAACGAGATTTATATCACTAACGTCCAAACCACGTGACGCAACGTCTGTGGCTATGAGGATCCTCACTTCCCCAGTTTTGAACTGAGACAAGGCCCTTTCGCGATCGCACTGCTCTCTACCACCATGTATACACTGAACCTGCTCTTCGCAGATACGATTAGTGGTAAATTCCACAGCCAAATAATCGGCGGTGATTTTACGTCCTACAAATATTAAAATCTTGTAATCAGAAGGGTATTCAACCATCAAACTTTTCAAACGTTCCAATTTGTCTTCTTGGCTTATCATTTCGACCCTCTGCTCTACATTTTTACATGCAGTCAAGTTGAGAGAACCAACGTTAATCTGGAAGGGATCCGTTAAGTATGTATTGGCCATTCTCGAAACACCAGGAGGCCATGTTGCAGAGGTCATAATTGTCTGCCGATCTTTTCTGATAAGAATTATGACTTTGCGGATGTCGGGTTCGAACCCAAGATCCAACATCCTATCAGCCTCGTCCAGAACCAAGAAAGTGACGTTGGTAACAGACAAGACGCCACTGTCGATCAGATCATTGAGTCTACCGGGTGTCGCAATTACAATCTCGGCCCCATCTTCAATATACCCTATCTGATCAGATCTACTGCCTCCCCCATATACGCATACACTTTTGATGTTTCGATAGTTAAATTTCAGTACTTCTTCGTGAATCTGTTGGGCAAGTTCTCTGGTGGGAGATAAGATAAGGCACGTTGGTCCTGATCGTTGATGACGAGGAACAGGCTGATGCTCAATGTGTAGAAGAGCAGGCATAAGAAATGCCAATGTCTTACCCGTTCCAGTCTGTGCAATACCAATAAGGTCATGTCCAGACATAATGATAGGCCAAGCTTGACATTGAATAGGTGAAGGCTCTGAAAAACCTGCACTGTTGATGGACTCCAAAATTTCAGGAAAGGGCGAAAAAACATCACTGAAACTGGAGACAATTTTAGGAACGGGTCTATTGGCATTCGTCATATCTCTAACAGAAATAGCGTTTTTTGAAATTCGGATATGCTCAACGTCTTCCTCTGAGAGTTCGGCAATATGCGACATTTCTTGATAAAATATTTTTTGGATAGGAGGAAGTGACCTCATGATTTCCTCTTCTTTTTCTTTGGATGATTTGGCGATCATACCCCAATCAATTTTTCCATTTTTAAGGTACTTATTTTCCCTTTCACGTGGCCTAGAAGAGTCATACTCCGACGATCGATCCCTGGATTCAGTAAATCGCCGAGGTCGATTTTGGGTTTGCATTTCTTGTGCAAAACTCATTATCTTAGCATGAGCACTGGCAATGTCGTCCATCGCCCCTTTAATAGTAATTTGTGCCATGTTTGGATCAGCTACATTGTCCTGAATAAGTATATTGGTATTGGTTTGGTATCGCAGCTCCTTGATATTGGCGCCGCCCTTACCAATGATTTTTCCGACATACTTGGATTCGATCTGAAATGTCTTTGAGTTCGAAGCTTCGTTATCATATCTTGAAGCACGTGACGTTTGCCTGTATTCATCCCGAGGTTGGGCTCTAAACGGTGGCGTAATTTGAGTGACTGTTGGAGCTTGTTCATACCCTTCATCCCAATCTGAATCTGGCATTATATTGGAGTATGCGCGAAGGCGCTAAATGATATTTCTTTGCATGGCTAATTTATATATTGATAGATTAGCAGCAAGATTTCTTTACCAGACCAAAATTAGTTGTAAAAGGGTACCCCACTCGATCTCAATCAACCGGCCAGTCTATGAACTGGGGAACCCATCGAGCCTGTAAAGGTGGATTACCTAATTCTAATTCTCAACTCTCATCTCAGCCTAGGAATTTTTACGACTACGCGCGGTGGATATCAGATGAAATGTGTTGATTTACTTATATCTTCATAGACACCGAAAAATGTCATCAATCCTGAACTTTTATCAAAACCAACACCAGAAGATTCAGTGTTTGGCTCAGATCATCCCGCTTCTGATCATTATTCGTTTTTTTAAATTCATTTTCATATCCGTCGAAGTTCAGCTTATTCGTCCTAGAAATCGAACTAATATATATTTTTACCCGAATTTACACATTTGATCAGGGAGTATGCCTCAGTTTGGATTCCTTGAAGATGAAGGTTTTATACGCGAGTTGTATACATTCGAGTTCCATTCATTATTGAGCCCGGGCGTTACGGTAACGTGTTGATTTTAGATGAGTCCATATTTTGTGGATTAAAACATTCGGATTTGTCTCGATCTCGTTACAATTTTCTTTAGTGGCAATCAAGGGCTTTTTAAAAAGAAATATTTATTTCCTCCACTTTCTGCTTATGCTGATGAACCTTTTGTATGACCTAAAATGATTGTTTTTCTCTTATCTACGTGAAACCCGAATTCGTAAAAGTACCAGATTTCTCATTTGTACCGTCAACCGAGAGTGGTTTCTGCATGTGGTCATTTTCACTATTCAAAATATACGATGTAGCTATATTAGACCACTTAAGAAACGCGATCCATCAAAGTAAGAAAAGAATGAAATCATCAGGGATAGGTTATCTTAAACATTATTACTGATCAAGAAAAGTCAACCAGGTTTTAAGGATGGTTATCATGACTTCCCTGCAATCAAACTATATTATTTTCACGTTTAGCAAGATTTTAAGCAGTAACGTGCACATTCTTTGTCAGATTATTTGGAAAATGAGCTCTGAATAAATGTATCCTTACTTTTGTACATACACCAGAATTTGACTGACAAAAATGTGTCAAAGTTTCCACAAATAATTATGACTTCCAGAAAAAAGTTGATCCATTCAAGACGAACTCCATGCCAAAAGAATGGAACTAAAAAATATCCTCCAGGAGGATACCGCGCATATTTCATTGATGTTGATTTATTATTGACATCTCTGGGTTCAGCCTACAGGTAAATATTATACTGGGTATTACTACAAGCCTTACTGTAATGATGCGGTAAGTAGGAATTATTTATGTGATCCACGAGGATGGTACGATAAATTCGTGAGCAAAGCATGAATAATATGATACTTTTTTGCACGGAAATGTACACGAAAGCGATAGTTCAAAATATTAAAGCATTTTTCCCAATTAAATGTTTTAACGAAAAGTGTACATTGGAGTGCTACCATTGTTCAAAATTTGTTGATGTTTGATTTTTGTACTGTAAGCATCTCTTCATGTTCTAGACCGATCATAGTTCCAAACTGGACACAAAAGAGTTATGCTAGAGTTGTTTGTTTCTCATTTATATTTCCAACCATTCACGTTTTATCTGTGTATAAATCTATAAAAAAAACCTTTCCCGATATGTCTGGTTTCCCGATTATTCAACCAAATGGCTGTTTCAAATATGCAACTCCTATGAAGATAAAAAAAGACAAAATGTCACATGACGACCATGCCTAGTCAAACTTAGTTGGAGATTTGAATTGTATGTTAAGTTTACCATTTCGTATCCAAAGCAAGCATATTTGACATGCGTTTACTTCTGAATTGATGGTTCAAAAGCATTTCAAGTTTATCTCTTTGATAAGTGCGTGGAATTCGTCATATGATAATTATCAGCGATCCCAATCTAACGTCTCACATTCTTTACGTTCCCCCACTATATTGGATACTGATTTAAGCAGAACAAATAGAAAAGATCGGCATCGTAACAGACAACGAAAGAAGCAAATTTGTGGCATTAATCCAAATGAGTGTTCAATTAATTGATTGATCACAATTAGAAAGGTATTCGGAGTTTCTGATGCTGAACTTGAAATATTTACAAATTCATGACTGTATCGAATCGGAAAAATACGTTTGAAAATAAAAATCGCAAAGAAAACCGACATTCAAATATAGATAAACTGTGATATTTACAGCCGATAGATGATCAAACTGCCCTCCCTCAATACGATTATCAAGGGTAAAGCAATCGATCAAATCGTCTTCATAGTATGGTATAGTTATCCCTGATCATCAGACCACTATAGAACTTAATGAAACATTAACTTACCGATTTCGAGTATCACACCGAGAAACTCTTTGATCTGATTTAAACCATCATAATCAATGAAATTCTTGATGTACAGTACAAGTTTTACCGTAAATTCATTGTATTCGTTTACAATATATTTTAGAAGGGGATATTTGCAATTTTTGCTTAACTGCTTTATATTTCAATGATTCCCTATTATCGAAAGCTCAGTCATCGGCTCATTTTAGGCTTTAATAACTAAGATAGCTTTGTGTACAAGTAAATTTATAAAGTTTTTCTCACACCAGATCATCATTTTTTATGAATTTCATCTGAAATCGATGTGGTTAAATTGACAATGACTTATCCGAATTCGAGACGCGTAGTCAATCATTTGCCCTCAAATTAAGCCTCAAATCAGCACTGAGTTCCTCAATCGCATTATCTATGAGGATTGACTCCTATCCCTTCTTCCAAACCAAGAATTCCGGGAGTGACCTGACAGTATCGGCGTATTTCACATAACAAAATATCAACTATTTCTATCTATTAATTGTCAATACCAACCCAAGTTATTGGAAACCATCAGAAGCTGGAATTGCTCACTTATCAATCATATGAATATATGAAAATGGTACAGTTGTTCATCAAGAGTCGATTAAACACTAATTAAATGTTGTGTCATATCTGTAGCGGTAACGGTGCTTTCAAGTTACATGTATCTCAACTACGTCCCAAATAATATGTTCAATCTTGTATTCTTGTCGCACAAACTGACAAAAACCAAAACAGTTTCTTCTTTACATAAGGTTTCATGTGATGAATTCTATTGTCGAATATGTGGCTGCAAATATAATCAAGCATTAATATTTTGAGCATTCAAGAATATCACCGGATGCCGTTGAACAGGCGTACAACTGCAATGTTCGAAATCCATGATATACTGGCCCAAAATAATACTTTGGGTTATTATTCTATCTTCTACACTATTGATGGTTTGTAAGTCAGTATTTCATGGACAGATGATAGTTCATTATTGTACCTCAAAGCGAGGGACAGCAATGCCATCATTTCTGGGAAACGACGATGAATGTCGAAGTTTGTCGCTAGATGAATTAATCAAGGTTTAAACCGGTGTGGCGTTAATGATACATTGATCCAGGGACAAAAATTGTTTAGATCAACTTACCGATTTCGAGTATCACACCGAGAAACTCTTTGATCTGATTTAAACCATCATAATCAATGAAATTCTTGATGTACAGTACAAGTTTTACCGTAAATTCATTGTATTCGTTTACAATATATTTTAGAAGGGGATATTTGCAATTTTTGCTTAACTGCTTTATATTTCAATGATTCCCTATTATCGAAAGCTCAGTCATCGGCTCATTTTAGGCTTTAATAACTAAGATAGCTTTGTGTACAAGTAAATTTATAAAGTTTTTCTCACACCAGATCATCATTTTTTATGAATTTCATCTGAAATCGATGTGGTTAAATTGACAATGACTTATCCGAATTCGAGACGCGTAGTCAATCATTTGCCCTCAAATTAAGCCTCAAATCAGCACTGAGTTCCTCAATCGCATTATCTATGAGGATTGACTCCTATCCCTTCTTCCAAACCAAGAATTCCGGGAGTGACCTGACAGTATCGGCGTATTTCACATAACAAAATATCAACTATTTCTATCTATTAATTGTCAATACCAACCCAAGTTATTGGAAACCATCAGAAGCTGGAATTGCTCACTTATCAATCATATGAATATATGAAAATGGTACAGTTGTTCATCAAGAGTCGATTAAACACTAATTAAATGTTGTGTCATATCTGTAGCGGTAACGGTGCTTTCAAGTTACATGTATCTCAACTACGTCCCAAATAATATGTTCAATCTTGTATTCTTGTCGCACAAACTGACAAAAACCAAAACAGTTTCTTCTTTACATAAGGTTTCATGTGATGAATTCTATTGTCGAATATGTGGCTGCAAATATAATCAAGCATTAATATTTTGAGCATTCAAGAATATCACCGGATGCCGTTGAACAGGCGTACAACTGCAATGTTCGAAATCCATGATATACTGGCCCAAAATAATACTTTGGGTTATTATTCTATCTTCTACACTATTGATGGTTTGTAAGTCAGTATTTCATGGACAGATGATAGTTCATTATTGTACCTCAAAGCGAGGGACAGCAATGCCATCATTTCTGGGAAACGACGATGAATGTTGAAGTTTGTGTCGCTAGATGAATGAATCAAGGTTTAAACCGGTGTGGCGTTAATGATACATTGATCCAGGGACAAAAATTGTTTAGATCGGTTAAAACGAAAATTTCGATAAATATAGAACCGTGAAAAATTCGTCGAGATCGCTGGCAGATTTTTTTGGATGTTATATTCGCTGTAGTCTGGAAGGTGAGTCAAGCCAGGGTCGAACCAACGACTGACGGACGCTCGCCTAGTGATCACACCATCGAAGACTCAGCACCGTTCCATTACTCAGGATATCATATATATTCTTACCTTTGCCAATAACAAAGCGCCTGATTTTAGTGAGATCTCGAGGTGGATTTGTTCACTATGTTAGATGTGATTTCGCCTCCTCTCTTTGGCCGCTATGGTCAGACGAGCAAAAGGGAGACTAAATTTTTTCTCACACGGCTATTCCAGACAGTTATATTATGTTGATTGATTTTGTGGATCCGATATCTTTATTCACGGAAGTGAATGACCTAAATCGATTTAATCATATTCAAGCACTGAATTCATTCGTGAAATCGTGGAGGTGGGGCATTGATAGCATTTTGAAAACTGTTAAAAATTCCAGGTTACATTAGGATTATTTTGAAATTAATTCACACACCAGGCAATTTACTGGTCCCAAAACATCTTTAAGACCCTATCACTAGATATTATTGAATTACGATCTGTTTTCTTTATCAATTGATGGCGTGTAATATCGAACTCAATGTAGACATATAAAATGAATGAACCTATACGTTTATTACGACTTCGGTTATAGGAAATTCGGGTAGTCTCCGGGTTGCCTTACTTCCGTTACTTGGTGACCCAGACTAGATTTCATTTTGATCGACTGATTAGATTCATGACCAAAGAATTACAACATGATATGGTAACTGAGATAGTAAAAGAAATGCCTATGGACGAAACTGGGTATTTGTCATTTATTATGTGATTTTACTCGATGATCGTAATTTTATCTTTGATGGCCTTTGTTACACTGTCAGTCCCATTCGTGATCTATTTAATAATGTACTGTGATTCGAGGTAAATATTAATTTTACCAAAGGAGGCATCCATCAGGAAACATTAGAACCCTTCAACTAATTTATTTTCAGCAAAATACGCCAACAGTTATCCTAGCGCCACCCAAATATGATGAAAACCACTCTTCGCCCTCTATCGATTATCCGACTAACGATGAAAATATTAACCATGACGTTTGGATAAACTAACATAGAATGCTGAATGTCCTCCTTATGATTCGTAAACGTGATCAACCTTTATTACAACACAAAATATCTAGTTTTATTGATCTCATTACATCTCTCCGAGGGTGTAGCTCATAATTTGTGATAAATGTGAGGGAACCTTTTGTGTAGAAAAAAGAGGATCGTCTTGTCTTATAAGGCCGACTGTGGAAGAGATATGGCTGAAATTCGTTAACCAATCGTCATGAGTCTCAATAGTATAATTGAGTCTAACTAAAAAACCGAAAGTTGCCGATCATTATATGTCAACTTTTAACATCAAATAACACTGGCGAGTCCATTATACTTACTACGACCATTAAAATGTGAATTTTTTTCACCTTGCTGACTTAAAAATTCGAGTATATTTAAAAAAATACACCAGGCTAAGTATTTGCCACATCCGATCACCTTGATTTCCATTGTTGTGAGATGGATCCTGCTGAGGGGTTTGACGGTGATGGGAGTATTTTACTAAAGATTCGAAAGGCATTTTTATTTCGTAGATAGAACCCAGATTGTGTTACATACGAGTGTTTAATAAAAAGGCTATATGCTTGGAAACATTTAGGGAAACTATGTTTTAAACCCCGGTCATGTTTCGACTTTGATTTATCCTAGATTTTTGATACATCGTTTGTGTTCCATCGTCAATCTACTTTCAAAAAAGTTCTACTGTAATCCATCTGTCGTTTTTTTCACTCCGCAGATAATATTCCCATTTATATCCGTTCTTGTATTAATACGAGCGTTTAAGAGTGTAAAAACATACAAAATCAAATGGTTTATATCAATCGTAGGAAGTGGATTTGGAATCCATGTAAATATCAACCTGTCCCCTTTGGATAAATTGGGTTTTCTCTGAATGTCCATCCCTTGTGATTCAATTGAGAAATATATATTTTTATTTTCCTGATTGTCAATCTATTGAAACACCGAAGAAAAAAGTATCTAATATAAGATAATTAAAACGTAAGACGATAATTGTGGGAAATATGAAAACCTATCAAATACACGAATGAAGCATATAAATGCCATGGAGCAAGGGGAATTCATTGCTTGAACAATCTTTAATTATCAGTCTTTTATCTTTTCGCAATTCATACTTGAGGGCATATAGAACTCCAACATTATACTCTCGAGCGGGTTTTCACATCCGCAGCTGTCCTGGGGTGTTATGTAAAAATAGACGTAAATCAATACATCACATCGACAAATGTTATGGAGAATATTAGCCCTATTTTTGTTTTTTTTCCAAACCTTATCCTTCTCATAACTGATAATCAAGTTGAGAGACGTAGAAATACACAGATAGTGATTATAATGTATTTTCAAACACCAACGCAACGTTTTCCTGGTTATTGAAACCAAACGAGTAGATGTTGTTGTCAAAGAATTTTAAAAGATCTATGCATCTTAAATTTCATGGACGGTAGGAACAGTCTGTTCAACTCTAATAAAACATGCATAGCTTACTCTTCTTTGGCTGCCTAAAAGCCGCATACAAGTTTGAACTCAATAAACATAAAAAACATATCTGATCAAGTGGTTTGTCCTGTATGTCATATTGAAAAAAATGCGATTGTTTAATCACCATGTGTGTAGAATTAGGTAATTGATAAAAAGTTCACACTATTGATATTTTTGTTTTGAATTCGTATTATAGGATTTCCTATCAATTTAATAATCATTGCAATCGGTTTAATAAAAATTAAAAAATAATTTTTATGAATGATTTAATTAACCTTTGTTTGTCAATGAGCATTTTTTTCAGTCCGTCTGAAGAATTCATTGATGTGTCAATCGTGCAAAACTGGAGAAACCATCATTGTCACAGAATCGAATAAAGTATTCTAAAACAATCGAAGTATTGGTTGTTCGCCGACTAAACCAGGAAAATACATTGTGTTACTTTTTCGTTTTTTCTTTAAACTTGTTAGAAATTGCATAAATTTCATTAATCCCATATTTAAAATAGACTGTGTGGGGAGGGATTCTATGTACGATTGCGGTTTATAATTATTCTCGACTCAGTTTAAAAAAATAAATATACGCCTCGCTGGTTCAATCGTCTTGCCAACATTTTTCCATTTATTTTCACAACCTGATTCGTCTTTGATATAAACTATAGAAAAGTTATACATGGATTTTGGTCATAAAAACGTCGAAATGATCTGTAAATGTAGAAAGTTGTTCAAAAAAAATTTAATTACCCCTTTCATGCAAGTACTTGTTGATTTATGGCAACTTTTATGAAATTAATTGAAAAGATCATTAAATATATTGCAAAGCACTACAATTGTCGAATAACGATAATTATAAGACCTAAGTAAGTGGAGCCAGTCATGTGTTTGTAAGCATTAAGATGGGTGTCTGAAAATTGGCAGAATTTAGTGATTTGGGAATGAATATACAGCCAGGTTGTTCAAATTGTGGTTTGACATTAATTCGTTGTTAATGATCGAATCAGTGTGTATTTACGGAAAGTTGAAAATATTCCATGCCTTATAGACAGTCAACATGTTTATTGAGTGTTTGAATATACTGCTCAAAAACTCGTCTATTCGGTCGTCTGTCGTTCATTGAAGNTAATTTGAGAACTTGAGTAGCTGTATCTTTCGCCTCATTCTTAGTCCCCATTCCAATGGGGTTAAAATGAAACCAATGTTACATTATTTTTCATCCAAATGTCCATAATTAGTGTTTATTGGCACTTTATTTGTTTCCCAAAACTAAAAGTCGGAATAAACTGTTGAAATGAGTGCGTTTTGTCGATTTTAAATTTAATATCTAAAACTTGATCGCAGATATCAAGGACGAGGTTTTGGGGATGATCTTATGTAGGGTTGATTCAACCAAAGTTGATAATTTCTTCACAACTAATATTTTTTATGCTATGGCCAATGGGATGTAGTTATAACCGACAAATAGAGTGCGCCATTCTAAATAGGTGTGCGAGAAATCAGTTTCGGCATTCGGTGTCTAATTGAACAAATATCTATTGATATGGGAACATTCATCGAATTGTCATTCACTAAAGGTAGGCTTGTCACCCCCTTGACAGAGGTTGATGAACATTCACCCAGTTTGTTTAATGGGCCGAGCTCGTTTTTCATGGAACATCGATGCAATGTCATGATTTGAGATCCATCGATCATAATCGTTATTTGCCATTCGCATTGCGAGAACAAGGTATTAAATCCAAGGGTGGCCACCCCTCCTCTGATCATACTAAATAATTCACATTGGCATTTAGAGAGTAAGGATGATGTTCTCATCAGCACTGGTGGCTAGTAACTCAGACGTGTACTTTAGAAAAGGAAGAAAACGGGAAGTTTTAACCCATCGCAATCTGCTAATTTTTGATTTCCAAACTATGGTTATGGCCTATGCGATGTGTGTATCTCCAGTGCTAAAGGAATATAAAATTGTCAGGGGCACCAAGCGAAGAGCCACATAGATATTCATTGACTGAATTTGATGGTCGACAGCGAAAAAGCGTGGTACTGGGAATAATTAAGCGAGTTAGCAGTTTTATTTTTCAAAGCCGAAATCCAAGGAAAACGTGCATATCTTCTCGAAAATCTGGAAAATAGCGACTTCAGGAGGAAGGAAGGCCAGAAATTGGAGCCATAACCATAGCAAAGATAACGAAAGTGAAGCAAACATCTGTGGGTTAGCAAATCAAGAAAATACATTATGCTGTGCTAACCAGTTAGGAGATATGAGAAATGTCTTCTAGATACCTTGTTTTACTTAGCAAAGCCGATCTACATGGTATAATAACAATAAAAATACTTTCCGAATGCGCATACTCGTTTAATTCTGAAACCTGGTGTCATTTTCTTCTGTTACGATCAAACAATTGCGTTCATTATTCAATCGAAGTAAAAAATGAACCAATCGGTCTCAATAAACAGGGTCTCAGTCGATTTACTGATATTGAACACGGAAACAGAGGAACGATTATGAGGGATCAGTCAGTATGTTTTGAAATTTTCTGAATGGATAAATACCAGGTATTCTTTTGTTTGATGACCAGTACACAAACGTACGCGCTTTTTAGAATTTCGGTTTAAAGGCAAAATGAGAAGTGGGTGACCTTTCTGAAATCTCTGAGACGCAATATGATGAAATATGCAAATTTTTTAGAGATTTTTTTAATTTGAACTTTTTAAGAAGGAAAAAAATCGCTTTGTGTGTGTGACTTCGTTAACAAGATTTCAAAAGTTTCATTTTTTTAGTGCTAAGCCACATTCTGATTTAAAATTTCAATTTAGTAACTATTCCGAAGAACTCTCCATTAATTTGACAATTTTTACCGTATCCAATATTTTTGTTTACTGATCACCAACCAAAATAATACCTAATTACCATACTGCTACACCACAAATATTCATCATGACGCCAATTGGTCATTTTGTAATGCATATGACCCGTCGGCCAAGGATCGCCCCATCATCTTTTCGTAAACAGGCGATATCCAGTGGCATCTATGCCTATGAGTTCATTCTCCCTCAACTTTTAAATCAAAAATTATACTTAATAGCACTAGCAATCGCAATCTAGATGAGAAGCGCAGTTAAATAATTTATAATTATATGCTCATACGCTTTCTTCCAAAAAGAACTATTCTCGACATTCTTCGATCGGTTACCATTTGACCCCAAAGCTGGAATCAAGGAAAACGGATCATCGTATCTCTGGAACATCAATCTTAATCCAAGTCAGGTGTTTGTGTCCAATAAACCTGCTGCTGAATATTTCTGTCAAAAACCTCGATTGCCAACAGCTTTTTCCACGTATTACATTTATAATTATTTTGAGACCCGCGTAACATCGGCATCATCGTCAAAGTCTATTTTGCTACTCATATTGATCATAAGGGATACATAATTCGATCTTTCAACCCATATTAACATCATCACCCCGGTTTCATTTTCTTCGGAACCCTACTGGGTATTTTTCTGCAATTGACGATTTGTCCAGTTTGGGCCCGTGTTATCTGTGTTGCGATGGAATCTACATTTATGACTGGCCCGATTGTCTCTGTGTGTAATTCACTCGAATTCTGCATTCCATCCCCTCAACTGGTTGTTGTTCCCATCGATATAGGGTTGATTAGACGATTCTGTTCTATTGGTCATCACTTATAGAATCATTGAAGAGGTTTGGTTTTTGAGGCATACTGCCGACCCAAGCCATTTCTACTTTTCAAATGAATATTTGTGGGCTTTAAAGTTTCTTCTGTTCTATTTTACAATTCAGTTTTGTAGTTTGTGCGTTTAAGCTACAAACTAAAATACCCTTCACTAAGTCACATAATGTCGACCTGGCTGATGTGATGTGGTTCGATTAACGGCAGAATGTATACGCAAATACATTTTGAACCTTTGTGTAATTTTTTTATATTCTCTGAGTGTACGAGTGACCCACAACTTGATCTTTTGTTCCAGAATGTTACGGCCTCGATTTTTATCGTTTAATTTCGTGTGTTTCACAAAGAAACACGAATTCATGAAACTCAACCCGCCTTCCCATATATGAAAAATATTATGGCACTCGCAAGGTTTTAAAATGATTATTCAAACCATCGAATCGTCAGATAGGATGTTCAAGAATCGAGGAAGTGCAAATCACACCTATTGAATCCGTACGAATGAAAATTGATGAATAGAAATCGTCAGTTGTGTTTGTATCATTGATGTGATTGATTTTTCATTATATCTTAAACACGTTTCAAGTTTTCAGTAGTATTTTGCATATGCCAGGCTTTTTCTTGAAATTAGCGCTTTACCTGATCATAGTTTGAATATCGTGGTTCATTAATGGCCACAAAATATTCTCTACGGCGATTTCAATTGTGAAATAAATAAGACAGTGGTTTGTGTATTATCAACGATGTTCTTTCTTGATCTAATGGGAAGACCACCTCATTGGATAATTTCAAGGATGTTATTTCTATCGACTGAAGGAATACCGAATTTCATTGAATCACAATGCCTATTTGAGTAGTTTAAAATCCTATAGCCATTCAAGTCCGGTATACATTTTGATTTTATCAATCACAAGCCTTTAAAACATTTAGCTTGCAAAACCTAGGTAAAAATCGGCAATGCCTTACTGACAACTATATCTTTGAATTCATAATAATTATCATTTTTGACTCATGGATACTACTTCTATAGTCCAGTTATTTATTTTGGCGTTACCTTAGGTTCAAACTGTGGCACTAAGACTAAAGCAAAAATTTAAAATCCCAAATTCTTTTAGACAAACGTGTAATATGGCTAAAAATACTCTTAAAAAACGATTTACCTTCTTGCAGACACAACGGAAAGAGCCACAAAACGCACAACAACTTTTTTGTTTTGCGCAGGGCGCGTGCCCAGAAATTACTCATTTAAACACGTTTTTTCGCTTTCGAGATGTCTCAAAAAATTATAAACTATATTTTTATGATACTAAACTTAAAAATAATCCTTGTAGATCGTTGCTCTTGTATCTAGAAAAAATGTCCTAAACGTATTAAAAGTCATGAGGCAAACTGTTTTTCTTCTTTTTCTAAGAAAACGCTTTGAAATGCCCAACACATTTTCAATATTTAAAGCGGGAATTCGGGGGTTTTCAGGATAGAAGAAATTTCGCTGGTGTATGTTTAATTCGTGATCCTATCCATATTAGAGCAAGTTACGGTAGGTCTTACCACCATCAGAAATTATTTTTGTTCCAGGTTCGATTCTGTTGATGATTACTGGAAATAGAATCTCGGCAGATCGTTCTTCTATGAATAAAACAAAGAAACTTTTCTTTATCATTTGGCCTTTCGATGCCTCTAAACATCCATCTCTGTTTAACCTGTCTTCCTCACCTTAGTTTTTTCCAACGAGGAGGCTATTATAGATTTCTAATCTTTGGTTGGGACATCCTATCATTTGTGATCTGTTTTGATCAAAAAGAAGAACACAGATATCCCTGTAAAATATCGGCTAATCTGATATTGTATTCTTCGCCAAGTTAAAATCATCCTCAATCAAATATTGAGGATATTTTTTGCACCATAAATTGAAGAATAGTATTATTTGACCAAGGGAATTTTGGATTTTGAAATAAAAATCAATTATGCCTTACTGAGCTGAGTATATAGCATATTTTCTTATAGCTTGAAAAAAGTTATCCTTCGGTCATCTATCTTTTGATAAATCAGTTAATATCATTAACGGTCTGCATTTAGAAAACTTCATATCCGTAACCAATAATCGATGATCACTTAGATAAGTAAATGTTCAGTTCTGGTTTGAAATGATTTTACTGCAACTTAAATAATTTCATTCATGTACAAATTGGCAATTTCAAACTCAATGTTGTGGTGCGTTTTCTGCCTCTCTCCGTTGTGTTTTAGAAAAAGTAAAACATGCTTAATACGTATTTTTAGTGATATTACACGTTTATGCGAAAAAAATAGGTGTTAAATTAACACGTTAACCGCCTAAGAAATGGCCATCCATCTAACTAGCCTCGATGATGTAGCTGTAATGTTTATAATTGCTAATATCTTCATCCAAGACGAAGTGAAGTGATTTCTGTTAGCGCTAAAGGCAAGTCCAGACGGAGTCGAACAAACCCCTCATCGATGCTCACCGAGCAGTCACCGATTTGGCCACTCAACTCTGCTGTGCTCAACCTGATATATAATATATCCAACAATTTTATCCACTGGCTACGCACATGGATGTATAGGCAACTCGGTGTAGATTTCCGTTCTAAAATGTATACATCGGCAGTTACACCCCGACAAGGAAGCGTAGGTAGTAATCGCGACTGAGGAGCATCATCAAAGTGATTAGGGATATCAATGAAATCTGGAATCTTTTCACATATTTGAAGTTATCTAGTATATCCTTCCAATAGTTTCGAATATTTAAATTTAGATCATTAACAATCTTGTATTTCTCTGAACTCACTGGAATTTATTTCCAACATAAGCTTAGAGACCGCAGGAAAAAATCTAACTCTTTTGGGTTTTGTGGTGAGAGTTATCAGTTTCAGCATGGTATAGATGTTTGCAAGGGACCAAATCCCTGATATTGTACAATAGGCCCTAATTCGGCCGCTTATTTCATCAGAAACTTGAGTTCACTTCGACATGTTTGTCACTTAACCTTTCGGTACCCACTCGAGTTAAAGGTGTCGGAAACGACGAATGAAAGCGGTTTAAATCAAATTTCACGAAATCTCATGAATAACCACGCTTATTAAAAAGTTATATTTACCAAAATGAATCAGCCCAATTAGGTTCAATTCTTCCATTTATCTGCGTTTTGAATTCACAGTCGAATATTTGTAGTGTACCAAAAACAGTTATTAATTTGAACATTTACTTCTTAATGCTTTTCATTGAACTAACTCACAATAAACACATACCATATGAGCTGTACGCATATTTGCCAATTAACTATGTGAAATCTATAGCTATGGAAGACACTTCTTTTACAAATGTTTGAATTTGTAACCTATAAAACTGCAAACAATCTCACTTTATTCCGAACAGAGACGGTTGTGAAGTAATTCACACAAAAACTGCGATCTCCCTCTTATTACTATCAAAAACTCGTCAATTGTCAAATGAGGACCCGGTATGTATCTATTTCGCTTTCCCTCTGTTCTCATTTATCAATCATTGAAGCGAATTATCAATAATTTATCAGCATTAAATTAGCGAATATGGGCCTATACAATAGGCATTTTTAATTCAAAAAAAGCATATAAAAAAATCTTCAGTTCTTTTTACGCTAGATCAATAAGAACTCAGAAAAATTCATCTTTTTCTTTTTAGTCTGTCTCTTTCTAGTTTCTTAACATTATTTTCGCGGATTTCCTTTGTAATATTCTCTCTTGTTCAGTTTTCCACACGCACGCGCCTCAGTGTAAAATGTTCCAACGATTTTTGAGTGATTTGTATTATTTAAAAAGCTAATATAACCCTAAATTGATTGTTAAAGTCAATGATGCCATCTCAGCTAACCATAAAGTGGTCCTAGATGCACTGGTACCAAAATTAGTACCGGTTTTGCGACCGATAGTGCGAACTATTTTTGAATTTAATAACGTAAAAAGGAACTGTTTCCCCTCCAAATGGAAAAATTTAATTTTAAAAATGGGTTTACAAGGTGAAAAAATGTTTATAGTTATCTGGGTGTGCATCCAATAATACTAAATGTTACACGAAATTGCACAGAAAATCAAAATAAAATAACAAAACACAATAAAAATAATTGATGTACATTTTGAGGTTTAGACAAGCATTACTTTAGTCTCTTTAAATTTCTTCTTCTTCAAGGCACATATCCAAAAATGATTCACTGTGTAAGAAAACCCCGAATGTTGACCACTTTTAACAGCTGTACATGCCAAAATCATTCTTTTTATTAGGCTATTTATTCCATTTATTTATAAATGTCTATTTAACTTGTTCTTTATTATGCTAAAAGCTTCCTCGAATATATTCAGGCATATCCATCCTTTAACTTTGGTAACCATTTTTTCACCTACTATAACCGTGTTTAATATTAAGTTTTTCATTTAAGATGATACGGCTGTTTTTTTATGTTAAAATATTTATTAAAAAACTTAGAACTATTGGTCGTCACCCTTCCCCCTATCAGTCGCAAACCAGATAAAAGGCACCTTAAATGGCGTTGCTGGAAAAAAATGCCGAGAGCAGTCTTCCATATTTAGTATAACCTTACTCAGAAATACTAGATTTGAAATTAACCAGCCATTACTTTACAATTTGCTCTGATTTAAAACGCACACAGCTATGTACCTTAACTGAGATTTCGGCAACGAATATCACAAGTTTTACGAAGTATCTATGAAAAATGGTGGACAAGTTGTTGTCGTAGAGGTAGACGAGTAAAAACTTTTAAAAACTAAATATCAAATAGGGCACCCTGTGAGTAACACATGAATATTGTGCAGAATTGAACGAAAATCTGCGCGAAGTTTTTGATTAAGCAGCCTAAGAACAATGCGGATACTCTTCTCGTATAACGGCCCACTTTTTATCCGCATGACAAATGATTTCAGATTGTTTCAGTAGCTGTTCCCAATTACGAAATGTTTATGGTCACCATAACTAAACCATTCTCAGTATCTACCGTACCCTTTGAAAGGAGCCCTGCCAATATAATTAAGGGAACCTGAAAAGTTCGAAAGATGGAAATAGTATCAAGAAATCGATCAAACTCTTCGGATGAATTTTGCAACATCATTAATATATATTAGAGTAGTTTATTGATGAATTTATATAGAAACGAAAACACATCTCAAAAACTTTAGCAGAGGTTTTGGCAAACTCTAATACAATATATATCAGTACATATGTTGTTCAATTGATTTGGCAAAAAAGCCAGCAGTAAAATTTTTTAGAACATTACCTGCGCATGATCAGAAAGACATGGTAAGCGGGGAGCATTGAATCATTCAACAATTTTCGCTTCTATGATGATATTTATTAAATGTATTCAAAAATGCAACTAGATAGTGCGAAGTTAATACTATCCATAATTAAAAACATGGTAATTGATGATATCATTACTTGTGCATGATAATATGCGCGATTCATGGCCGAGCAGTTCGAATTTCTGTATTTTCGGGTTTTGAACCGTCTTTTGAGAAAAATCATCGTGATCGTGACACTTTTCAATTTCATACATTTTCCGTGACTATTAAAAACGAAGAATTATAGCACTCCTAAATATTAGCCTAAGTTTGTTCGCGTATTTCAAAGTTAACCTTTAAAAGCTGGTCTTAATTGTTACACTTACTTTTCTACAATTTTTGAGATGATAATGTCGTCGATACAAAACATCCATTACTTCCCGTCCCCGTGCAATTATCACAAATATTCTAGATAAAGCCATTCTATTATTTTCCGGAAGATAAACTGTGATATTTGAATATGCTAGAATTGACAACCCTAAAAATCAGTACTGAACAATCATTAGGCGATACGATTCCTAGATTATCAGTTCCCGTATCTATTACCGAAAAATAACTTAACTTTAATTATTTCCAAAAATTCAAGGATACTGGTAGGGCATGTAAGATAGTTATTGTACCCATGGATAAATACCTACTGTAGTCAAATTAGAATGAGCTCATTCTTCCAGATCGGAAG
>JWZT01004519.1:128780-153691 GCA_000827895.1 Thelohanellus kitauei
TTATAATGCTAAATTAAGCCCATGTCCATTGAGGTGCACAACATCTGTCGAATAAAATGTGCGATAATCAAAATACCTCAAAATAAATTTAACCACCTCAAAACACACTGTCGATATTTTCCTGGTTATATAGGCCCACACGGACATAAATTTTTCTGATATAAACCATGTCCATGTCCACTTCCGAATTTCCGATCAAAACATTCAAAATTTCTGACATTTTTTAATACAAAAAATTAACGATAAATTTTAGCACGGTTCACCGTTTGGCTTAATCCGATCTCAAAAAAACGAAGGGCGTATATGAGACCCTTGGAGCTAATTGCATGTTCACAAGACTATAAAAATATTTATTTTTATAAATTTTAATTCACTTTGAATCAAAAACGCATCTGGATTTTTGAATAACAAAATCGCAAATTCGGAGCCGAAACTGGTATAATCTGCAATAAAGAACTTTTTTAGACTTTTGATCGTTATTGAGATACTCTCAATAAAAAGCGAGTCCTAATTTATTTTTCTCACGTTAAATTCTTCATTCAACATCCTAAATCTAATTTCATGATTTTTCTACCGTGGCATATTGATTTTGAATATCCCTATAATTTGTTCTTCTGATCAGCACAGTCTATTGTATTTTAACATATTGCTATAGTCGCCATCATAGCCAGTAGACTTGATTACATGTGGGCATTTTCGATCAAAATTCTTGAATTCTGTTTCTGATCATATAGAGGCCTCCTTCGTAGTATGGCGTCGTTTTGAAAATAGATTATCAAATGAGTTTAGTAAAAATGAGTAGGGTAAAAGATAACTATTCAATTTGATAGAATCAGTCTCATATGATATTATGACTTCGAACTGATACTTCTACTATTTAACGACGCTTTTTTAGGAAAATAAGTTTACGAGTGGCCATGGAAATGTCTTTTTCTCTGAACATTCATAAATTTTTTCATATAAAAAGTGATTGTTTTGTTCTAAAAACGATTGAATAAAATAAATTAATTCAGAATTATTTAAAATCCTTTCCCTCCATAATAACATTGATACAATTGTTGTATATTATCGCCCAAATCTTTGGCTTTATGCCAGCGTTATTCGGAGGGATCAGGGATTGATCATATCAATGAATATTGGGAATTGATAAATGTCAGCTCAGATTTTAAAATGTTTTTCAATTCAGGAAACGGATATTCGATATCATTTACAGCAGTAGTGCCAAACCGGCGGCTCGCAGGCGATATCTGGCATGCCAAAAGCCTTTATGTGCCACCTGAGATCAATTAGAAAGCCGAAATAATGATATTCCAGTCACATTACAATTGCGAATAAGCCTCATGGCCTACGAAGGCTTTCAGAATTCGAATTGTAGCCCTCTTCTCAAAAAGGTTCGACACCACTGATTTAGAGGGTTTACATCATAAATTCCATATAAAATGATATTCTTTGATTTATACATTGAAAGAACTTATCATTAAATAATTTTAATTATTCTCCATTCCCGTAAAGGTTTTTAATTTGAGGAGAAAAAAAGAATTTTCACGAATAATGTTAAAAACCCCTGAAATATGGTGAAAAACTAAACAACCATAACGGTCCTTTTTTTTTATCACGAGAATCTTGGAATGACAACGTTATTTTATTGAAAATTATGAAATGTTTGTTTTATAATTATTTTGTCAATTCGACCATAATGGATTTTCCCGACTTCAGCCGATGTGACTCCTCCTGTGTTGTCGTATTCAAGCTTACCGGTGGACACAATTCAATACATTTAATCAAGGATCCTTTTATTGAGCGCAATTATTTCGGCCAAAAATGAGTCATTTACTCCTGGTTTAGATAAATTACCATTTTCTGTTATTGATTTTTTGAAATTCGACTCTATTTCTTAATTTCGAACTTCTTAGTGATTAAAATTTATTAACAACATGGAACTTATAAATATCCCCAGTGGAATTTTTGTAATATCAATTAATCTAGTTTATAAAGGCCACACTGAAATGGCCAAAGGACTAAAAAGGGAACGAAATCATGAATTTATACATACATTCATCAAAACCGCCAAATCGATTTTAATAAAGCAGAATATAAAATTGTAGATAAATATGTAAAAATACAGTCGTTACACCATGATTGAATGTCTCCGAAACTCATCATATTTTGTTAGTAAATGTAGGGATTCATATGTGACGCGGTAAATATAGTTAAAAATTAAGAAATAAAAAATATGAGAAAATTTCAACTTATTTTTATGGAATGAAATGATTTTTTAGTATGATTAGTTATCAATTTAAAAATAACTTGATTTTTCGTTCAATCACTTTATATTCAAGATTATTCGATTTATTGTCTGAAATTCTTTACTGCACGAGAAATCAAGATACATTCATCGATTCTATTATTTAGTTAAGTGAACTTGAGGTTTATAGAAATCGAGTTTGCGTATTCTAGAAAGCTACCATGGAATCAGATCAAAATATTGAAAATCAAATTGTTTTAAGGATTATATCAAAAACTTTGTATCCAACAATTTATCCACTCAAATGGATTCTGTCAGAAGTTTCATTTCTCAGTTCTCACATCTAGATGACCAAAATGTTGATTGTTTATTTCTTCAATATTTTCCGCAGAATCTGTATGATGAATTTTTGGATGTGAGCCAGGGTGTAACGATTGGGGATAGATATCAAGAGAAAAAAATTCTATTCTTTGATGTTTTCATTTTCATATTCAGAAATGTCAACTTTCTGAAGGATCCTAAAGCCTAATCATTCATTGACCGCTTTCTTAAATTGATAAAAAATCTTGAGCCAAACGATTTGATTAATCACAAAGATCTTTTTGATTCAATCATTATCTGTGTCTCATTAAAAATAAATAAAGTGTTATTCATTAACGAAAAAGGTATGTTTAATTTGTATTATTATATTAAATATTGCAGGGATCAATTTACAGCAGAAATTTGGGACCACGTGCAAAAATGTTTATGATTTAGATCATGGAAATGGCTCTTTATCCAGTATCCAACTTTCCAATGGCGTTAATTAAAAAACGTCAACATTTAAAATACCAAAAAATGACGACTGCGCAAGACTGCTGTTGATCGTTATCAGAATGCTTCATTGTCAAATATTTTTGAATGAAATAGATTTCAATGTCTTCGGTTTATATGACGTCACCCTCTCGATATTAAAAAACCACATTCAAAGATATCAGGATTGTTCATTAATTGATGATCTTTCCAAAATATGGATCGGAATTTTAAATTGACCATTAAATACATTTCAAATCGATTCGATGTTTAAATTGATAATATTAGCATATATTTTTTCGATGTCTTTTTTAAACAAACTACTCAAAGTTCAAAGTGAATCTAGCCACTTTGAATTGTCCAAAAGTACATACCAGATGCTGTATATAGTATATTTAACTTTTATTACCTTTCCTATTCTCCAAAACAGCACAATCAAATTGTTAGGCAAGATTTTTAAACGCTTGCACGTTGGGTTTCAGATGTATTTTGAAAAATATTCAATTAAAAATCTTACTATCGAAAATCAACTCCTATTCCTGCTATATTCTACCAAAAGCCTCCTGACAGTGAATATGAAAATTACAGACTACGATGTACATGTTATCAATGGCTTTATTAATCGGCTAGTGACGTATCCACAATTCAGTCATATTATTTAATAAATAGAACTCCACTCAAATTTAGGGGCATGTCATTCCATTTTGAACATTAAATTTGATTCCACGTCCAACGAATCTGATCTTCAATCAAATTAATAAGATTTAAAGATTTCTGCACCTTTTGACTTCGTCATTACGTGATGATAAATATATTACGAAGCTTCAAAGTGAACCAAAATTGTATATTTATGAAAATCTGAGATGTAGCTAGCTTACGATGATTTTATAGAGTGTATTTTCGGAGTGCGCATCACATTTAATGAATGATTTTCCACATGAACCACCTGAAGTTTTAGGTAATGATAAATATAAAATATACAACGAATTCATGGCATGGATCCTCACTCCTTTTAATGATTAAAATTATTTAATTAAAACCAAAGCAGATTTTGTTATGAGATTAAGCGATGCATTTTCGATTCATTCATCCCCTACTCCAAGTGATTAAAATAAATCTGACACGGATTCAGATACACCTCTTATAATCTCATATTTACAAACAAATATGAATGATTACCTACCTTTTCGAGAACTTTTTCGATGATTTACGCTGATTTATGATATGAAATTTATTTTTGATGAAATCTATCTAAAATTTCCAAACGTGAAATTTTAATGATCAGCCTGATTTTTAATTTATTTTTTGTTTTTTTAATTTTTTGTTTGTAATATTTAAGCTGAAGGTAAATCCTTTTATTCTAAACAACAGAAAACAAGCCTGTTTTATCGAGAGAAGGCTCGAATGTAAAAGCATGCCTTGACAAAAAGGTAAAAGTATTTTTGATTAATTGCGGCGTTATGAATTTTAAATTCATAAATATTCGTTCTATTTTTTGATTTGGCTGGCTATTTACTAATCTCTGAAATTCAATTCCAAAAAACTAACATATCTAAATGGAGTGTAGTTTGTGATATATTTTATTTTTTGAAGGCACCTAACGACTAAATCATATAAAAATAAAAACCTGAGTATTTATATCGATCTTGAATTTCTACTCTGAACGAGAAAGAAATGCATAGTATTTTTATTTTATGTGTGAATTATAAATTTTTCATCAACTGATATTAGAATAAAGGCAGCTTCAAATTATTTCTGTTAGACGACTTAGGTAAAAATTATCAAATATTGTGTCTTTGTACTTACATCTATCATCGTCGGAAACCTACGAATTTATCTCATCTCTATTCACCAAATTTACTCATATAAGTTTGTTCAAAAAATACATATATATAAACGTGTTTCCGCCATTGTGTTCGAACTAGATTCTAACACATTGAATCTTGTTAACAATATGGATATAAATTTATTCCAAACAAATATTAGTGAAGTACATCGTTGATCAGTCAATTTTCCAATCTGAAGAAGAGGCCGAAATTTTAGAGCAATTTAGCATATTTTTAAAGTGTTAAAAAACGTAAAATGTAAAATATAAAACAAGTTTCAGTAAGTACCTCTTGGATGTGTTCTGGTAGATATGTCTCTGGAGATGAATAATTTTCATTTCCGGAAAGACGAGATAGTTCGCAATACAATCACCGCATTCACCCATTCCCCTCTATGCCACCTTACAACCCATTTCTCAACCCCATTGAAACTTTATTTCTTAAATGGAAGTTGACTGTGAGGTAGGCGAATTCAAGAAATGACGAAGAACTTTTAGGTTCAATTTTAAAGGGATCGATTTGTATTAATTCATCGGATTGTAGGTCAGTTTACACAAAAACTGCATCATATCTAACAGAATTCCTCCTAAGATTACCTACTGCAACGTAGTTATTTATTCTATATTTTAAATTTTTTGAACCTTTTAAAAAATCATACAGATGGCCCTAATATTTTTAACCCCTGCTTCAGATAGGATAATTGATTGGACAACTCAAGCCGCCCGCGGCAGAGGATAAAATTGATTGCAAACTTGTGAAAAATGACTGATCAACGCTGTAAATGAAATATACCATCGTAGCAATTTAAATATCATCCAGTAACATCTCAAAACTATTAAACCTGTAACATCAGATGGAATTCAGTAGATCACTTCAATTTTTCAGAATCCTTTCTGAAATTAGCTAACTATAAAATAAGTTATTATAATGATACCTTTGTTTTACTATAAGTTGTTTATTTTTATTCAGATGACTTGGAAACTGTGGTAATTTATCGACTGCCTCAAGTTTTTATACGGTTAATTGATTTAAGTAAAGAAATAAGAGGGTCTACAATATCACATATACACTCTAAATATCCTTGAAATCATAATTTTCTACATAGATCAATATTTTGACCCCATACTTTTAGAACAGTTAATCAGAGAACTATGTTTGTTCTGTTGTCAATTGACGATTCATATGATGAACTGCTCGACAAAATCATTCTATGATAAATCATCGTCTCCATCTAATAAGATATATTTAAAATTCTGAGAGTTCTGCTCGAATATTTTGTAAATTTAAAGCTCGAAAATTTGCGGATACTCTACTTATGAGTATGACGTCATCTAAACAGGTTATAATTTCCTAAAGCTAAACCTTTGACAATTTTTATAACCTATTTTAAATTAATAAAGTCTGTATCCATATTTAATGAGTCATATTTTCCATTTGGATCTTTTAGAAAACAACTAAAATCAAATAAGCAGATTGTTATGAATCAACACGTGGAAGTTCTTTATCCTTGCTAATTCTATCCTATAGGCATTATATTTCATGTTAAATGAAGAAACACATTTTACAGGTTTAACATCCAGTCTCGCAAACACTTATTAACATTCCCCAATCATATCGGAATTATTGATTTTGATTCATTTATTTTGGCGGTGTTTATTCTATAATGAAAAATGATACGCTCCAAACTTATGATTAAAATGCACATATCCCGCCTATTTTTATTTTGTTAGGCATATGGTGGTGTAAAAGAAAATTCCCTGATTTCGGTTGTGATTAATGATTAAAATTGGAACGATGGACCCGAATCGATATTCACGCATCATAATCATCGAGGTTACTACTAAGCTATAGAGGTATTTTTCTGAATATTTATTAATGAAACATTTAAGACGATATAAATTAAACAAGAATAAATTAGGTGAAACTAATTCATAACAAGCGTTTTTTAAGAATGTTGATACAAATAATGCGACTTTGTCGGAATTTATATCAAACAGCAGATCCAAAATGTAATCAGACTTTAAATAACCAATACGCATGCGTTCATTCTAATTTTTATAAATGATTATTTTTCCATCTATCTTTGTGATTTCTCAAGCTATTAAACCAAGGGTTTTGTTATTCTTTAACCTGTAAAATCATGATGAAGAACATTGGATTTAAAAGTATTTAATCTGGTGAAGAAAGTTGGTTGACAAAGTCTATTGATTATTTCTGAATCGAAAAATAAGATATATAATTATTTTATCTTAGAGTTTTGTAAAAATGTATGGCATCTGGAAAAAAGATATTTTGACGTCACATATCATGGTAATATCTATTGTAACGATACAATCCTAAAGCCGTTAACCATAGCCGGAAATTAATAGCATGATGCAAATTAAATGTCTAAAATTACCACTACAATCAAACCCATGTCAGTGCACAGCCTTAGAACCGGACATAAAAGTGCATTTAACCGGAGTGTGCAGATATCAGAAGTCAATATACACAGCCATATGGAAACGAAACCGAAAACTAATGCGCAGTTAACAGGATTGTGCCCATGGCCGATGGCACTTAACGAGAGTTGAATGTATTTACCTCTTTCCTCACTAATTTATGAATACTTTGAGTAAAACAAAACAGTTAAACCTCAAGTTAAATAAAAAAGGTATCTGCTTGTAAAATATTCTTTATTTTAATTTTATGCCATTAGTGGTTTGATCCCGTTAAATTATAATTATTAACCCTATCTAAGAAGATTGAGATAGTTCTATTATCCAATTACGACTTTTTGTTTAATCACCATACGCCCGTTTCTCTAGCTTCTAGGTTTGTGTTACCGAAATGACTTTCACATAATGGGAAGAAACCTTAACAATTTGCCTATTTTTCACACTAAAAACATCCGTGATTTAGCTCAGATAGTCAACGGCATAGTATGAATGAATAATGAGATTTATTTTATTTTAAGCTGATTATTCTATGAATCTAAAATACATTCAGTGTATTTTTTTTATAGCTTTAGAAACAAAGATGAAATAATGACGGAATCACCCAAGATTATTCAAAGATAGCTAGGGATTTTATGAATAATGACCACAAATCTTGCATTAAAAAATTGCCAGATCTAAATGCAATCTAGGTTAGTTTGTTTTCGTGAATTACTTTTAAATATGGCTAGACATTACAATAATATCAGTAAAATTGCCAAATCCATATTGCATCATTCGTATCGCTGAGTTCATAAATATTTTCGTTTTTTGTTGAAATTATTTTACCGAGCGTATTTTATAGATTAGTATTAAAGCCGAGTTGCATTCATTGATGGAAGAGTCTATGTTTCATCGTCAGACTTTGATTATTTACGGAAACATCCGAAATTTTAAAAGGAATAATTTTTTGGTTTGTAAATTTAAAGTTGTTCTCTGGTCCTAAATAATTAGGAACTTAACCCAGATAGCCTACCAAACAGTATTCTGATGTTCCGTTAAAATTTCTCATATCGTGAATATTATTGCTAAGATTTAAGTAAATAATTAAACTCAACATCCAATTTTTATTTTACAGTAATTCCTGTAATATGGCGGGTATTTATCATGTCCTAAAAATTAAGTTTAATCCATCACAATTTTATTTTATGCAATAAAGACCCTGAATATGGGAGTTGTGTGTTGTCAAAAGCCTAAGTATTTATTTCCCACATGGGTGCTGAAACTAAGTACGTGTTTTTCCAATACTGTATTTTTAAATATATTTTCTTTTGGAATACTAATGAGGATTAATAATACCTCCACCATTATTCAGCTACCATTAGTAACTATTCGTGGTAGTTTATCTATTTATATATAATTAATCATCAGAAAACAGGATAAATCTATGAACTTGCTTACTTACTTGAGATAATCAACTTACAAGATCGGAAATATTGCAAAGACTGAATTCTAAAGAACAATACATCCTGTCCGTGAGATAATTTGATCATGAATAAACGAAATTTAGGCATTTAAATTCTCATTCTTATACACTCTAACAAGGATTTTATTCCTGTATATTTCCATCAACCATATCATACTTCAGTATAGATCATGAACAAATATTCTAATGAGTTTGTACATTTGAAATGAAGAAGATCAAGATAAAATGTATGTACGTCATTGCCGACTGTCGCCGAGCATCTTGTCAAATTAGTTCACCGTGGTTCTTAAGTACATGTATCTTGATGGTTCAAATTTTTCCTTCATTAGTATGAATATTACGTGTTGGGTGTTTTAGGCATTTAAATGCATTCAAAGACATCAGGAATCACCATGGTTCATGCTCCATCGTAAAGGTTCATCTATATTGTGGTTATTGTCAAAAGCCCAAATAATGACAATTAAAAAATATAGCTAATATTTTCCATTATATATGTATCCAATTCTTATAATTGATTATGCATTGATGGGATAATTAATGAAGTTGTTTAGCTTAATAATTTACGACAGACATTCTGATTGCTATCGATTCATAATAAGTTATGGTTTTTGATTTTAAAATCTTCAATTTCGATATTATTATATTCCCTTACATTCATGGCAAAAAGCCCCGGGTTTTCCACAATATTTGAAACCTGGGGCTTATACATCACGTGGGCTTTTATATTTAAAAAATACAAATTCTTTAAAAAATGTAGCGGTTGTTGGCTTATATCAGAGGGCGCTGTATACACCGGAAAATGCGGTAATTTTCATAGCTGCATCTGGTGTACATTTTAAACACTGAGATGCAGTAATCGTTGACTTTTATTCATAAAATATAATTAAAAACGTGGAATTTGGTAATTTTAAACCATAAATAAAAGTAGTGTTTTTACTTATTAAATACAGTGATAAATACGATTGTGAATTTTCTAAGTAATGTACACAAGACTTCGTTATAATAAATTCTATCTTTCTATTCAATCAATGGAATAGTCATCCTCTTTTCCTGATTGAATAATTTATGGTGGTATTTTTGGATGATTGAAACAGTTTAAAAAAGTTTCAAAACAGAGAATCATGAGAAAATAAGATCTACTTGTCATTGTATTCTATTTTTTCTACCGTATTTGATTTTTTGAGTTAAACTCAATTTTTTGAATCCATGATCTATAAAATTGATTACATCTAAAAATTGTTTAAATCATAACAAAAACATTGAATCTCACATTTCCACTTGTGTTAGAGTAGATAACCCTATTTGATTAATTTTTTAAATTTTTATTAGTCTAATTTTTGTTTATATCAATTTTTAATGATTGGTGAATAATTACTACGTCACCGACCTTACAGTTGATTAAATGGCACTGTGAGCTAAAGATGATAAACAAATATAATTATTTTATTATTGGTTGCACATCCCAGAATAAATCACACAGTTCAAATGAGGAATAACTGAAAATTTACAACTTCTGAGACACGAACAACTTGTATTTGCTTAAAAAATCGACAAATATCATAATGGCTTACAATCTTTATTACTTCGCCTTACAAAAAACTATTAACTATGATAATATACCGGTCAACTTGCGATAGTTCTTAATTTGAGTGGATTAAATGCTTAAAATACGGCTAGTAGTTCAAAAATAAATATATCATAAAAGCAAGAAAAATCATGTAGATACCCGCAGAATGTAACATTTGAAAAACCATTAAATGTATGAACAAAATATGACAACTTCCGAGGAAAACGATAAATTCTTGAAAATTTACAAGGAACGATAATCAAATAATAAAAATCCACCTCGGTAAATATAACATTTGTGTCAATATTACAATGCACCCTACGCATAATTTGATCAAATATTATTGTTTTGAATCTTCAAAATTAAACGTGTAGAAACTGTGGAATGTAAGATGGATGATTAAATTAACTTTAACAAACCACCTACTATTTGACAAAAAAGGGAAAGTCGGCATTTTTATAGGACAGATTTCTAATTGACTGAAAATGACAACTCAGTCATTCATTCAACTCATAGATGATGAGAATTGTCAGACATAAGTTATTGTTCCAACTCAACATAAAAGCAGCGAGGTTAGTAGGGTCTGAACATATAAAATAGGGTAATATATTACGAAGCGCTAAAATATTTAAGGTCTAAGAATAACTTCTAGTTTTACAATTAACGGGAAAATGTTAAATTTCGATTATCTGAAGATTGTGGATAAGTTTAATACGGCTAGATTATATCTCGGAGTATTCAGAAAATAAAACCAATAAATAAAATCTGGGTCGTAATCTCAAATTTCAGTAAAACAACGGGAGGTACGTTGTAATAAAAATGATCTCAAAGGATTGGCTAAATATGATTCGGAGGGGTTAAATACGTATTTGTAAATGCCCACAATCTCATCAGTGAACGAATCAAGCATTGCTGAAGGTTAGCCCTTCATTTATAAGTTCAAGGTGAAAAAGTTGAAAATCATTCACTAACGCAACCATTATTGAAACAGATAAAGGTAGTGTGGCTATATGACAACTCAGATGAAAAGCTATGAAATTCAGTAGCAAACAAAAAATAATATGGCAATAATTTGATTTTCATATTTAAGTTTCGAAATTATTAAGACCGAAACTCGAGAATTATGGAACATAATGTTTATTAGCATCTCAAATCAGTGGTTGTAATGTTTTAAGATGATTATTATCTGTAAAATAGGAAGCGGCCTTGCATTCATTGACTTGGATAGCGGCAGTCTCATGAATTATTTAAAAAAGTAGATTATCATTCAAAAATTCCCAATGTCTACAAATTACAACATAGAAATATCGACTGCTTATCCATAGTTTACATATTTGGACTTATCTAAAAATTTTATTTAAATAAATCGTAAATAATTCATCAGAAATTGATAAAAATGAACACAGAGGACAAATACAGAAACATTCATCTTTGAAGGACTTGAAGTAATCATTCAACTTATAAAAAACAAATATATTTCACATTCTGCTTCGCAATTTTTAAGAATTTAACAATAAATGAATCTTTGCACAATCAGGATTATATCTTACCAAAAGATTTGATGAAATATTTATAGGATAACATAGTAACATTCGTTCCTTTTATGTAAACAATGTTATAATTTCTCTAAATGTTGTTCAAATCTCATTGATTAACTTGTTATTAATATACAATTTTTTTACCTTTATTGATTCTATAAAAATCGTACCATTAGGGAACGTATTCAATGAGATTACCAAATTAGGCTATCTGAAATTTGGAAGAATCCTGTTAATCATGTTTATGAGTGAAAATGCATGGATGATATGAGTTGAACATATATAATCGAGATGCGGAAAGAAATGGTTATCATAAAGACGAATCATGGTCCTATGCTCCAAAAGAAAAGTCTATCTTTGTCATACACAACCAATTTTTTAACAGTCTTATTCGGCTGTTATTTTTAACACCACGTCGTTCCATAATAATCTAGGTATTAAACTATTCACGTAAAAAGCTTTATAAATCATTTTGAGAATATTATGCATGTCCTAAAATGGGACAGTAAATAGTAGAGCGGCTGAACGAAACTATCTAATAATTACATCAATACCAAGATTTTCATTAGGATAAGATTACAAACGAAATAATAAAGTTATAGCACAATATTACCGCTTAATGCTGAAACAACTAGGCACAATGAGTTGTACGATATGTTGATGAAATCCGCTAGCCTAAACTTATGGATCTACAATAGAGAGTGAGTTTAATAACATACGACTTAACGCCTTTTTACAACGTTAGTTTTTATAGTTTTAGACTTTATTTTTAGTTTTAGAATTCTGGCATTGATAATATTCCATTTCTAGGGTATGATTCCACACCATGCATTAGGTGTTTAGCCATCTTAGAAAATAACTGAAAGACAGGGCGACATCATGTGAAGGTTCCGATTACCTAATGTACAGGGATTTTTATTCGCTATCGGACAAGACTCATTTACTATCGAGCATCCCAAGCATTCAACATTGCGCACCTGAAAACATATTTGAAGTACAGCCAAAAACGAGTCTACCAGTTATTATCAATTTTATATTTTTATTTAATGGGAAAATGAGTAAATAAATTCTCCGTCCCATAATGCAAAAACACTGAATATATAGAATATTAAATAATTTCCATTTCTATTGTTTACACTTACCAATAAATGTTCTAATGATTTGAGAGCATTACTAAAAAGCGCTAATTATCCTGTTTCAATTCACTTGTGATATTTCTGGGAAAACAAATTCTGCAATGTGCGTAAGGAAAAATTTATTTCGAACTTCTATTTTGACAGTCAAGAAAGTTGTCTATTCACGACAGATCTGAATAATTTTTTGAATAATTTCTGCGTTTTTGCATTTTGGGGATTGGGGCCTTATTTACTCATTCGCCCATTAGATAAAAGTATATATTAAACAATCATGGGATGATCATTTTTAGCCGTTGATCACGTATGCTGTTATTAGATGCGCAACGTTGAATGTTCCGCTGCTAAATTTGGAATGATAGCGATGCTCGATAGTAAATAAAAACCCTGTATATCAAATTAACGACCCATTTTAGGATATTTTAAACCAAAAAGTAAATAGATATTCAGATAAAATGAATGTTTTTTTGATATTTAAGAAAAGTGAACTTTCATAAACCATCAAAAACTTACAAAAGTTTTTTATAATAAAATTGACGTAAAGAAGCCAAGATCACAAAAATCCAATCAATATCATAGTCAATTACCAATGCCATAAAATAGAGAAACCGATAGAACTGCTACGAATAATATCAATGGGTTTTGTCGTCTAAACTAATTAACTCATGATGGTTCAGATCGTCTAATTATAGATCTAATTAATTGTTGAAGTTTACAAACGCTCCACGAACAATTGTGCGGATATTAATCGGTCTTAAATTTTTCAAACTATTTTATCGATCAGAAGTATACCTGTTATGTTCAGGAAGATCCTTTCATGAGGAAGTAATTTTATCTGTCCACAGGCGTTGACAACAAACCGCAATATAGATTGGCAAATATCAACGTATATTGGTAGTTCGGTTTCTACCACAGGAATAAGAAAAAAGAACAATTGAACCGTTTCTCATATCTTCATAGGTTCTGATCAAATATTTGTTAAGATCATGTATTTTTTAACATTAATGGTCAATATTAAATTTCATCGAGATGTTTTCAGAATTTTTCCTCACTTCAATAATGGAACTGGTATATGAAAAAATCTCTAATTAATCAAGAATATACCTCTTACGAAATTTATGACGATTTGAACCGGTTTCTGAAATTCGCTCGGCCTAACAGTAAACATCAAGATGTTGATTATATCTATTCTCATGTTATTTGTACACAGATCTAATCAAATTTGGCCATTCATCACTAAATATCATTTTAAATCTCGGGTAATAATCTTCAGATAGGTAAATTAATTGACCATCATCATGGAGTGGATACACTATTTTGATCTATGTTTAAAGAAGATACTTCATTTGGCGGTATATTTATTATTTAATGTTTACACCTCACTCCCTCGATTTATGACATAAAAGATATAAATTTTTCTTGCTTTAACCGAAGAATTGTAACAATCAAACATTTCATAATCAGGCGGGAGAAAAGGCAGAAAACCCAACTCAGATTATCGATACATTCTATAATCCTTATCATCCTTTCAACAGTTATTGTATTTGTTAGCTGCCATTTCGTCACATCTCAAAAATTTCTCTTGGTCGAGTGGACCCGATATCATCTGCGACATCAAAATTGAAATTAATATCTGTTTCAGATTCATCTCCTCGCTTCAACAACAATTGCATACTGTCTAATTTGTTTCTGATTGGCATAAAATTATAATATTAGACTCGATTTCGTGGTAAACGATGACGTCAGCACATTATCCTTGCTTGTGTGTTATAGGTAAAAGTGTTGCATCCACAATTTTAATTGGAATTTTTTGTGATTGAGAATTATTATTTTTATCCATTATTTATCGATAAATTTTATAAAAAGTCTTTCCTGTAAATTAGATAAAAATTAAAATCGAAAAATCGACTCATTGATATAATTTCGTTCAATATTACAAGATATCCTGCCATTTTATTCACACCTGACCCCAGACCTCATACATGATTTTAGATTTATTCTCTCAGGAACTAATGTGACATGTTTTTAGATATATATTGACTCTGAGACCTTCCTACTGACTAAAATAAAGCGATTATTTAAACTTGTTCTTATACACCTTAGCAAAAGTTGTAACACTCGATGAGTTCATTCTTAATCCATATAAAGTCCATTACTCTATTACCTCTTAAGTATATTGAGAGAATCAAACACATCCAGTTCCATCAGATTTATTAAGGTTCTGATAGATCAGTGAGAATCTAACACGACTTAAACCAAAATCTTACCTCATCTAAATTAGAAACCTGCATTTAATCAGTCCTAGAATGTGTTTCTAAATTATTTTTGGTCCTATGACTTTTAAAATTTATTATAGCTTTATTTCTTAGCTACCCGCCCACGTTCATTTCGATAACCTGGTTCGTTTAATTTACATCAATTAAATTTTGGGTGTCAAATTACAACAACGATCAGCCAAATTTCCATATTTCCAAATCATTTTTACACTCCATGTCCATGCGGTTATAATTGTAGACTCAATTTCCTCATGTTTAAAATTTTCCTTTAATATTATCCAAAATAATTTGTCTGCCTCGCCTAAGAGTCATAATAGATGGAGCCATTTGGATAATTGATTGACCATACCCGTATGTTTGGTTTAAGAATTTGAAAATTGGTGAGTACTTTACGTTTGTTTCAAATTACGCATGTGTCTTTTCACTCGATATAATAATGGATGCTTTTTAACTTTTAAATGATTGGTCCCGCATGCCAGACGTCATCCAAGGTTTCGAAATGACGACGTCACGTCTTAATAAGTCGAATAAAAATGCTAAAATTTTCATTACAAGCGTAAAGATGTGGAACATGCGATTTGTGTTACATATATATGGTACCCATACATTAATAAAAACCATCTTAAATTTATAAATAGAGCATATAGGTTGAATTATAATCGATAATTACATTCATGCCTATATCAGATAAAAGTAAACTTTGGGATCACCATAATCATTTTTTTATTAAAACAATATAGAAATTATATGATAATCATTTATCCCCAAATTGAGTAATAATGTTTAAATTGGTGATTAATTACACCAAATACAAACTTGAAAGCTTTATAGGTGCTATATTGACTCCAACAGATGAACCAGAACGGCCTATTCATTTCCACATTGCTGGTGCAGATGGTAAGTATTTCAATCCAGCAAGGACGGTTGCCCGAGTTAACTTACAATATGAGAGGTTTATCGTAAAATAACTTAAGAACTGATGATTAAAGTGATAGAATGCATCGAGAATCGAATTTGGGGGTTTTGCAACCCTGATCCATATCCTGTTTATGTTGTATTGGATTGTGCTAAGTCCACTGTCGGGCCCCTATCATCGGTACCACTTAAAAATCACAGACCTATGAATCAAAATTGCAATCAATATACTTTCAATTTTTAGTCGAAAGAAGTATATCTATTAAGACACAGGCCGCTACCGAGTTTCTTCATTCCATGACACTATTATCCAAACAATTTCTAATTACCTAAATCACACAATAAAATTCAAGCACATTTTTGAATGGAACTTGCGTAATATTCTTTTGTCAGTGTCCAAAAACCACCCACTAGCTGAACATCAATACTTTGAGGTCTACTGTTATACTGCGCATATTTGTGAACTCGGGAGCTACTTGGCTTACTTCGCGACTGGTATAATCTTTGATTAATTCATAGAGGTATATTCGTATACGAATTTATTGATCGAAGCGAGACTGAATTCTAATCACAGCATGATGGAGCATGCAAAAGAGAAGGCATTTTTCAACATAAATGAACTTATCAATCATTTGATTAGAACGAACGAAGAAATGAGGAGGGATGCGATTGGTCCGATGTTTCCTTTGATGATACAAATCGTTGAATATGAATTGCCAACAACAGATGAGACTAGCAAGGCCATATCGCGATTCATCGTAGACGCCGGTGGACATATCGACCTATTTTCCCGTGAAACTATCATCCGAAACACTACAGGTACATTCATTATCGATAAAACAACTTTAAAAGACCAGCAACCTCTCAATTACGAAGCGAATTCTTGAATTTTTTTAACAACAATTTTAAAGATCAATATTTGGCTTACCTTTAAGATTTTGATAATTACTGAGAAAATATCTGCCCACTTGGCCTAGTTAATTCAAAAATCCAAACCATTAGAAGAGTTTTTTGAGCTAGATTCTATTCTTCGGTTCACATTACTTCGATTTGGACGGACCTGCCACATTCTCCGACTTCGTATCTTTACGTTTGAATTTTATGCTCTCATGGGTAGGAAATTCACATTTTCCATTTAATTAGACAATACTTCAGAAGATTTAGGAATTTGTTGTCATTTTTAGGGTTTAAACTATTTTCTGAAACTTTTCGCATGCGTTTATTTTTGTAACTAAAAGGATGGATCTTAAACATTCATATCCGATTAAACATATCCAAAAGAATCAGCGCCCTTCTATACTAAGGCCTTTAACAGACGAAGTCGAGTTTTAAATGCTCGCTGGTTAGAATAAAGTCCTGTAAATGGAGAAATCTCTTGAATTTTATTCCGAATAAACATCTCTGCCATCTACGAATATAGTTTATAGCAATAAAGGTATAAATACCTCATCATACTCAACATTTATTCCCTGTCCGCGGGCGATTCTCATGCTTTTTACATAAATATTTCATACTAATCGCCTGTTTTCGTTCTGCATTTTTAAGGATTGTATCTTCCGCCCATATGATATTATTTTTATTCTCCAAGACAATCTTATAAAAGGTCAAAATACAATTTTTGCGTCGTGTGGTGACCAGGACCTTTATGGTATCTGTACCCATTCAGGTCGAAAATTTTTAAATAATCAGTGATAACATATCTTAAGCGGGAGTCCATTATTGATCATCCATAACATATGTTCTATGAACTTGGGTTTATTTGAACTGGCCAATATTTTAACAAATAAATCATGTGTGGAATCTCATTTTAAATTTCATGCGCCATGAGCTTTAAGTGAATAAAACTTTTCGTTTCCTAATAAATTTGATGTTTAGTTCGTAAGGGATGACATTTTATCATTTATTTTTATCAAATACATACCAGTAATTCTTGATTAACAACACTCTTTTTCTTCCAAAATTTTAAATTTAAACTTTTTAACCGTTCAACTTGAATATTCGTGACATAGTTTTTTATATCTATAAACCTATTCACGTCTATCGAATCCTTCCGATGATTTTTGATTGCTGTCTTTTGTGGAACCGAATGTTTCTCCGATTTTATTTGAAATTTATTACTACATAACATGATATTTTTGGATAGTTATTTTGTTTCTATTTTGAAGACACTATAACTAAATCTCACATAGTTAACTTATATTACAACTGTAACGACTTCAATCATGAAAATACCCATCATTGATAGAGGTCTGACTTCCTACCTTGTAGCGAATGTTTGAAATATAAACGTATTATATTTTTTTGGTTTGATTTTTTAACGTTTAGATCTAATTTGGAGTCATGCGAAATATTTTAATCTTAGGCAATCCGCATCACTCTGCTACTACTACTCGTATTTTTTCTTCATTTCAACAACATTGTGTAATGAAGCACATAAATACCCTTCAAATACCAGATAGAAATACACAAATAAATTAAAACAGTTTTAGACTCATGCGTTACATTTTTTACATTATAAAATCAATTTACATGTATTGAATTAATAGTTAAACTTCTTAAAGTTCCACTGCTTAGATACCGAAAATGTTGGTTTGAAAACGAAATCGGCCGATTATATAGGGTTGTTGTGGATTTTCAACAACATTATCTAATTCACATCACTCTGCTATTCAAACGTGCTGAACTAAATATTGAGTCTTTTTAAAAAATTTTTAAGTCTGAAAAAACCAAATTTGTTTGTGTCATGGTCTGAACGTCTCGATAGGCACAAATACACGTGCATTTTTTCCATCATTTTGGGCAGGAAACAAAAGCGACCTACAAGTATGGGTAGGTGAAAAGGCGTTTTATTACTGACGTCGTCTCATTGACATCTATGTAGTTCAAAACCGAAACTTAAGGTTTGAGGATCCTTATAAAACAAAAAGATATATTTGTTTACACTCATTTACATGGTCCCAAAATTGAGTTTTGAACAACCGAATGGCGATTAAAAGTTAAAAAATCAAATTGTGGTTATCTATTCAAAGAAATATTTCTTCTAATATATATCCGAGGGTCATAAAAAATGATCCAATCGGTTCAGTTAGGGGTTTCCAAGTCGCTCGCCTATCCGCTGCTATCGACGCAAGATCTTGCTCTGAATAGCGGTTGTAGATATTATACGGCCACCGAGGACCTATCACTTTTGATCTGTTGCCATCATCAATGTCAGAATCTCTATATTCACCTATTATAGCTTCAATAAAAA
The DNA here is from genome assembly GCA_000827895.1 of Thelohanellus kitauei. Lineage (NCBI taxonomy): Eukaryota > Metazoa > Cnidaria > Myxozoa > Bivalvulida > Myxobolidae > Thelohanellus > Thelohanellus kitauei. The sequence goes on from JWZT01004519.1 coordinate 148,223, forward strand.
AGATATGGGTTAAAAAATCGATTAAGAATACTTACTGGTAGGATGAGTGGCGACTCTAGTGACTAAACATTCTAGGAGTACCAGAAATATTAGACATTTGAACAATACCATCACGTCTGTAATTACACAAAGACCCACAAAATATCTCAGACATTAGTTTGTAACAATTTCTGATAATCAAGTCTAGACGACGGCCAATACTTAAATTGATCTGCTTCCGATTTTGATAATTTCTTCACCTTCAAAACATGAGCATTATTTGTTGTAAAATACGCAAATCATTTTATGACTAACTTTGTTTTATTGGCCTAAATCGCGCTGACAGTGCTATACAAGTCGCAAAATTACAATATTTGTTACGTCACGAGTTTGGGAGCTAAAATATGGTTGAGTAGTCTAAAATCATCATTCAAAAATATCAATGCATATATTCGGAACTTACCTGGTCTCTTTCACCTACACGGCACAACCCTGGATACCACTAATAATCACCAGTCTAGATTTGGAATTTTTTTCTTGTCGCAGTCTGCTTCTATAAAATCATAAAACGTACCAGTGAGATTCGTACGTCATTCGAAACTATTAATAATGATAGATTAATGGAATTTCTGCATGAGAACATATATCCCGCCGACTGTTGTCTAGCCTGTCGAATCTCTTTGATATCCTAATTTTTCGTCTAATGTCACGACAGTGGTTTAAAATTGTCTTATACAATATAAAGAAAAAAATTCACTTCGAGATGATTCTCGAATGCATCCAGTTTTATAATTTTCAGTATGTTATTGCCTTTGACCCAATAAGACTCGATGTGGAGCACATGTCAGAGTTTTCCTCACCATCTGTAGAACCTTTAAGGAAATGGAAACTAGTGGGACACTGAGGGCTGCAGATTTAAAGGATTGTCCAGAATCACTTCATAATTTATTCATTAAAAGTTTAAAAGGGTTATTTAAGATACTGTTTAATTTAATATTTTAACGCTTAGATGACGAGACTAATTTCTTTAAATTGTGTTAAATTACCTGCGCATAGATTTTTCGTGTCTGGAACAGAGTTTCATCATCTTGTTCTTGACTTTGAATACAAATAGACGCTTTTTTTCTTTAATATTGTTATATTTAAACGGGGTAAAATGTTTTAACAAATTTTTTCCCTGACGCACGCGCAAATCTTTATTTGTTAACACAGTTAAATTGAATGAAAGAATATGTTTAAATAGAATCGCATGCTGTTTAAATTCTGAAAACTCTACAGAATTGTCGAGTACATTTTTTATGAATCTAGGAACAGTAGCTTAACTTTCAATATAAGTTACCATTTTTGCGGGTAATGAGAATAACGCGCTATAAAATCTCACGCGTGAAATTTTTCGTTGTCATGATGAGCTTCGTTTAACAATTTAAATGTTGATATTTTTGAATAATTATTGGGTTTTATACAAATTGACGTTTCCACCCATTTGTATATTTCGTTTTTATAAAATTAGTTAAAATTTTATTTAAGGGAAGTAATGTTCTGATAATTCGAGTTTATCGATACTCGAATAAACTGAATCATGTCACCGAATCTTTTCATAGTTCGGATGTAGAAAACCATTTTAAAAGTTTCATATTCGTTTTAAATTTTAGTATATTTTATTCATAGTCCTCGTCGTGTATTATTTACGGTTTTTATATGATAAAATTATGATAGGCCCGATATATATCGTATTATTCGGTGTATAGAGAGGACCTTTATTGAAGCCGCTCACCCCAAATTTTCAAGAAAATTGTATTTTGTACATATATAAACAGCAGTTTTCAAATCTTTGTAAAAACCCATGGCAGTCATCAAGGTACGATAATCGTCAAAAATTCATAAATTTTCCGCAATCGTTGTATAAGCAACAAGGTTACAATCTTGATTATAAAGCAGCAGCCTAAACACCGGAAAGTACAGTATTCACTAAATGTACGTCTTCTTTTGATATATTACACAATTTTAGATTGCCATGATTCATCCAATTTTTTTTTTGCAATGGGAATCAAAATTAGACGGGTTATTCTTTAGGTTGCATCAAACCTATTTTCTACGACGTTTGAATCATTTTCTGAACTCATTTGTTCCATGCAAATGGGTGGAAATTTATATTTTATAAAAGGAAAGATTCAGATTCATTAAAATTGACTCATGAGATCAAATGTAACTTATCCAAGCTGGTCAAAATTTAGCGCACGCCTGTTTCGTGGCCAGTCATCTTTGAAGACAGTAATAACGCGAATTTTTTTCATTAAGTTTATTGAAAACGGAATTCATGTTTGCGCGGGTTAGTCAAACATTAAAACCTCTAAAAGACTGTATTCATAAATGTCAATTATTATGTTGAAATAGATGTAACTCACAAAAATGGTAAAAAGCGATCGCAAAAGCCTTTTAAATGGGTCTATGAATTTCAGCTGAGAAATTGTGTGATTTTAATTCAAAATTTAAAAGGATATTCGTAGATTTGTTAGAAAATGAATCCACATTTCAATGTAGCAGTCAACATTTTAAACGTCAAACGATTGCACAATGATCTTTTAAAAACCGTATCAAGATCCAGGTATCCTATTTCATGATTCCGTTAGATGTAAAATTCAGTTTTTTGGAACAAGTGAACATGAATTCACCTAATATTTTACGGCATGACATTTTTAGGCATTAAATTGATGACAGAGCTCTCACTAATTATATGGAGATTCTAGGTGCATGGATATGAGTGATCCAAAAAGTATTTTTTCTTCAAAATTTTAAAATAAAAATGTCAATCAAGTATTTTGCGATATTATAGGGCCGGCAAATTTAGCATTACAGATGTGTAAATAATCTGGTTGATCTAACTCAAAATTATTACATTTAAAGTTAAAAAATAGTAGATCGTTGAAGAAAAACCGAGTCGTTCTTTTAAAATTCTGTTCGTAAAGCAGAGTATGATCAACTCTTCAGAGACGTAGAACTTTCTTTAAATAACTGAATATTGATAAAACGTTAGTTTTAATGTGCTCATTTTTTCATATAAAAAATGGGTGTTTTAGTTACTTACTGCCTAAATATTTTTATAAATTAGTTCAGAAAATTCTTGGTCATTTTCATCTATTAAATTGAAACCACGAAGTCGTTAAAAATGTTTCAATAACTCAGTTTGGTTCAAATATATACGAGTCAGGCCGATTAGGGATAACATGAACTTTGCTGCTGCTTGTAAAGAAATTAGTTGATTTAATACAATAACATAGAATATTAACAATTTTTTAATTAAAATAACTAAATCCCTGCAAAGTATACGTAATTTGATACTTTTTCAATAACCATACGTTTCCTGGCCACATATGCTCTTCAAGCACATACAAACACCCGATATTTCTATGGCATTATGTTTTGTCTTATATGAAATTAATAAATCTGATCATTCATCTTATTTTTACCTCTGGTTTTTCCATGAATTGAAAAAAATGTTATTTATTAAAAATAAATTTAAATCAATCTGTTTTGCACGTTTATGTGCATATATTGTTCTTTCAGGCTGATTAAACATTCATGGAAAGTTGCCGCATTACACAATTTTCGTTAAAAAATGCCCAACTTTCCGATCATTCCATTCAATTGTTCCGGCGTTGAATTTATGAAGAAAAGTAATTTTTAGAAAGACATTGTATTTCGGCAAAGTCAAATATCAGTATACGGCAACAAATATTCCACACTTGAATCTGAATAAATATTATCACAACCTTAAAATGTAGAATCTACGTAAATATCAATTCATTTATAAATAAAACATCAGAACCTTTGAATGTCAGCCTCGGAAACTCGACCAAATTGAATTGAAAATGGTGGGATATATAATTCGTTGTTGTTATTCAACAGATTATGTATAAGATGAAGCTAGATTTAAATATTCTGCTATTATATGTGAGTATATCTTATTCAGAAGATTAAGGATGATTTCAACAGGAAATAAGTAGGATCATTTGAATTTATAACGACTTACTGGTCCACTTTGAACCAACTAATAAATGTGTCCCGCTCTGTGATATCCTTAGGTCTTGTATGCTCGAAATAATGGCACAGATTAAAAAATTATTTATGTAAGGCTTTAGTATTGATTAATTGCTTAAGTGGACATTTCATGCCTTCGAAATATATAAGGCACGTCTCCTACACATAAACAAACAAGATTGAAATTTTGAGTCGCTGACCATGTTAATTAGCATAGATGCAGAAAAAGCTAAAACGAGTATTATTAGCATTCATTCAAAAGTATGTGAGGCCTCTGAGATGATGCGTCTACAAAAAAAGAACTAACACAATCGTCTTAAGTTTTTAAGAGCGCCACAGATTCAATATTTCGAAGCGCAAACTCAATGAAATGTTTTAATTTTAATGACTCCACTACAATTCATATATAAATCTGTATATAAGTTTATGAAACATAACACGCAGAACTAAACGTGTGCCAGAAAGTAAAGACTGTAAAATATCGGATTTTGATTAAACATCATTAATGGATACCTTTAAATGTATTTTGAATCGTTCCTACTAAGGCCATCTAAAATTTCATGATTAAAATTTTTGTCAAAAAATCAAACTTCTCTCAATTAACGCCATACAGTTTAGTGATTACAAAAAAAACTCTTAAAAATACATGAATTACAGAAAGAAATTTATTAGAATAAAAGAACAAGACCTAAATGGACCACTAATTGTATTCTGGTTAAAAAATATAATTAAAATCTTCTGTGCATGATGGCAAGATATCAGATGTGGATATAACCAGAAAAATAACAAATATTTGAGTTTAATATAATAAATTAGAAAATAAATGCGCATGGTAATTTTTTGAATTTTAAATACTAATAGAAACACTGTATAAGATTTCTAAAACTGATATAATCCGCTAGTTAGTATATGAGCTTGTATTACACCATTTTCCATGCAAAAAGGACAACTTTCGAATGATGTCATTCAACAGTTCCGACATTGTGTTGGTTACAAAAAGTAAACAAATATTTATAAAAAGTGTATCTTTTAGTTTTTTGAGAATGTGCATTCAAATGTATAAATCGAATATGCGCAGTGGTTTACTGATATTTTATTATGCCTAAAAACATTAATCTTTCCACAATTTATCGTTTACCATTAATAATAAATTGAATATGGCAACATTTGAATGTTCTCATGTGACAGGTAGCCTTTTTACACATGAAATGGTATAATAATATTTCTAATGAATTTATCCGGCATTTTCGGCCAATCTTTGGTTAAATGATCTGTTTATCGATGAAAGAAAGTTAAATGGACTCTAAAAATGCATCCGTTTTTCACTCAAGAATACATGTTACAGGGTTTTCGATTCAATTTCGTTCTTTTGAAAAAAGGATGAAAATTAAAAAATAAAACTCATCTAAGTTTTAACAAAATTGGTTTAGGTAATAGTTTAATTGTTAAATG
>JWZT01004519.1:154000-164087 GCA_000827895.1 Thelohanellus kitauei
CTATAACTGGATTTGTGTTTTCGACGGCTAAATAATTGAAAATTCATTATTTTGTAGAAATTGTAAATCGTTGGTATGAATGATATGTCCATTTTCCAAACGTCGAAATTGAACCGAAAACCCTGTAAAAAACATATCTGAGATCTTCTTGATGAGGATTTCTAAATTTCTTTGATAAATATCTGACTGCCACGGTTGATACAGAAACATTAAAACGTTTATTTGTCTATCATTTAACAATGAAATTATTACCTAAACCAATTTGGTTAAAACTTATATGATTTTTATTTTCTAATTTTCAACTGTTTTTCAAAAGAACGAAATTTAACCGAAAGCGATCGAAATCGAACCGAAAACCATGCATATGTAAGGACTACGGCATATTTATTTTTGTGCTTGAACTATATGGTCAGACGCTATTTGGTCTGGTTTATTTAGAAGTAATTCTCGTCGATCTTCGCGAACTAACATTTTAAAGAAAAATTTTAAGGGCCCTCCTCACAGTAAAGTGTACATTTGGCAACAATATAAACGGTAAATGATTAATTTTGAATTGCTTAACTGTGCTCATAAATCTTTTCCAACAAACAAAAATGGACAATTTCAAAGTTTTATAACCAAGACGTTGATTGAATGCTCTGAAAAAGAATTGACGCTTCCTTAAACATATGCAAAGCAAAGGAATTAGTCTGATCTACTGTGAATTTTCAACTTAAAATCACAGTGAATTTCGACTGAACTAAAGGAGGCATAGTTTGTGGTCGACAAATAATAAATAGAAAACAATGATATCATTCATATAAACTCAAATGAATTGATTTACGCGAATACTTTAATTCATTGTTCGTGAATTCATAGGTAGATATTTTTACAATAGAAGACGTTTATTGTATTGATCTAATCAGTTAGACATCTAGATTGGATGCCTCTTGGGAGTAATCCAATGGTTGCCAGATACTATCATTACTCTTTTCAATACATTTTCTGTATCTTGTGATGCAGACATGTCCCTTAGACGCCTTAAATGATTAATATTTAGGTGTCCCGACACTCACTTAAACCGAAACTATGTCGGGATAATATCAGACAGACATTTCACTTGGATACAAATAATGATTTATCTAATGGTTCCCAGGCACTCGTTATTCTAACCGACTCATTGTTTGGATCTTGTGATGAACACATTTCATTGGAAGATACTTAAGGGTTAATCTGAATGTTTCCAGACACTATGATTAATCCAAATGACTCAGTCGGGATCTCATCTGGCATACATTTCATCTGGCTGCTTTGAACGGTTAATATACAGGTTTCAAATCACAAATTACTCAAAATTAGAGTATGTCTAGTTACTATCTGGTGTATATTTAACTTGGATACCAAGAATGTTTTATCAGAAAATTGCAAGTTACAATCCTTTATCTAAACGACTCATTGTCTGTATCATATCCGGAAACATCTCCATGGATACCCTTACTATTTAAAGGGTGAGTTGAGATCCTTGGCATTCCATTCTCAAGGTGGTTAAATGTTGTCTTTTCAAGTGTTCTCCCGACAAATATTCGTCGCTTTGGTCCTTGCCATTACATTCTTCTCAAAGCTTTCAAACTGCGACTGCCAACAGGTATGTGTTTTGAATTGGAAATCAACTATGTTAAGGCTGATTGTCCATTTTATTGCTTTAGATGTATTACGTTTTAAATAATCACACTTTGCACATTAATCTAATTAAAATAATATTGGTATAGTATAAAATTAATTTTTAAGTGGCGGTACATCGATAACAATCACTAACCTTCATTTAAACACCCACCCTCCCGCCAGGCCTAATTTATATCCATTAGAACTGATCATAATTCATGGAGCTATCTCTGACAATTAAAGACAATCAACAACTATGCGCAAGCCCATAAAAATATCATAACACGAATGTTAATAATTTGATGACAATGAAAACATATCGAAAATATGTTGTTTTTCATGTTATATATTAATATTTGGATTCTGATCATAACTCACAAATAGTTTTATGTGTGTAAAAAAATACTCGAGATTCATCGCATAATTTACCATTTTTGAAATATAACTCTAAAACAGCATTTATTGATTTTCTCTCCAGAATTAAACATATAATCAACAATGTATAAAATTAAGATATCTCAACATTTATTTTGGCGATAACTATTCATTTAACATAAAACAATATATTTCTAGCTAACAACCTTTCACTAATATATTTCTTCAACTCAGTTATTTTTTATTCATGAACTTTTACATTTTAATAGTTTGCGCAAGCTCTGTACAGCAAGAAGTACTCTTAATTAAATCGATAGAATTCTTTTTAATGTCAGCATGTTTCTACAGAAATACCAATAATTATAATTTACTGCTCATGCCTTAAAAACTACAGTTATTTGCACTTTGGTTATTTGGAAGATAGAGTCCGGATCGATATCAAATATTCTCATTTCCACGATCTGGAGGGCGCACGAGTTTTTTAATACTGTTGTATGATTCGTTAGCTCATGAATTTCGTCGTTTAACTGAAATAATTCATAAAATTCCCTATTAAACATCTGAGATTCAATTAAATTTAATTGGCTTATGCTTTTGTGTCTGCAGGTGCCGAAAAATAGAACCTTATCTCTGTTACGAAATTAACTCGATTTCTGAGTCTTGTCGATATAGAGAGTAATAATGACTATGCCTCATACCTTAATTTATGATCACGATGATTTAAGTTAATATTTAAAAAGATTTTGTGGCATTTAATCACATCGATTACTTACATGTTATATTGAATCGTAAATTTATTTATTTTTCGAAAAATCAGCACGGTATTAAAATTGAGACTCGAGACTGATATGTTCTGAATAGTTTATTTGTTTTAAACAATGATAACGCTCGGCTCACGCGCATGCTCTCTTGACTAATAGATTTGATCTTGATCCTAAGGTAATACAGTCCGAGGATATTAGATGATATTTTCACCAAAACAGATAGAATAATTTCAAATTATTAAACTGTTTTCTGATTCTCATTTTTTCCAACTTGTACATATTATCTAAATATTAATTTGTGCTTTAAGTCTATTGGGAAAATCAATTTTTTTCAATATCAAATGTGGTAATACATGAAAATGATACTTTTGTGTTCAGTAAAGCATTTTTGAGAATGATCTTTAATGATTCTTCAAAATATAAGAATTAAACGAATCTCAGCCCTAAATACTAATAAATTTCTTCTGCGTAAACCATAAAAAAGAGATTGAAGTTTTAAATTTATTTCTATTAGTTAAACCAAAAAATATCTTGTAAAATCGGATTTCATTATATGTAGCGCGAAAGAAACGTTCTGGGATATCTCTTCGATAAATTCAAAGCTGCAGATACAAATTCAGTTAAGAGGCCTTATAGACTAGACGGCATGACAAACGTCACCGAATATGTCGTCGAACGTGTTCTTAGAAAGGCAGGTATTTCATAATGTCATTAAGATTCAATCCAGTTTCTTCAAAAAACAGATTGGACTTTCTACTGTGATATCATGCAGTTCGAAATGATTCCACTACATTATACTGGGGATGATGAGCTATTCAATCAGCAAGAAAGAGAACAATTTCTTGAATGTCAGATCATGAAGAGAAGTTTACTGGATTGCTTCAATTCTGATTTCCGCCGGCCCACTGAAGATTATTTCAAGAGCAAGAACCCCTTTTATGTCAGAAGGCCCACAAGACACTGACTGGGATATAAGAATAAACAACGAACTAATGAATAGTTTATGAAACCAGTCTAAATTCGTCTTTTGTCACAAATAAATGCCACATATTTCGATCATTCATCCTATTAGGAGGGTTTGGATTGGATATCACAAATTAAAAATAATTCCCCAAAAATCCATTTAAAAACCTCTTTTAAAAATTCATTCTTCTGATTCTATATTAATATTACAACAAGATAATATTGTTGAAAAGCTCCAATTAATACGACTGTATAGATTACTAAGCATTGAATAAGTACATACATGCCCGAAAAAGTGATCAAGAATTTGTCGTCGCTCGTAAATCTGGCTATAGGATCTTCTTATTTCATCGAGTAGATTTAATAAGAATAACCGAGAATATAGATTTTCGGTGTAGGTATGTGGAAAACTAAGTAGTGTGTTAGTGTGTCACAATGGTCGTGTTATATACAAATGAATTATTCCTCATGCATGAGTTGTTTAACAACTGTAAGACCATCATGAAATCCTGATTAATTTCAAATATTTGGACCCTTCAATATTATTATAGTCTCAATTATTATCAGTTTATACTTCTCTGATTATTTGTTGATATGTAAAAAATTTGTGGGGGTAATTACCAATTGTTAGCCTGTATTACCGTTAAAAAACATTATAAATATTCAAAATCAGTTCAATAATATTTTCGATGCAGAACATTTAATAAATAAATTCACAGAATCAATAAAAGGAATCTTAGAAAACGTGTTAGAGGGTACAAACATGATTCATTTTTCACGTTTTTTTTGATAAAAATGTTTATTGAAACAAGAGAAGAATGATTAACATTGATTCGGACGTTTTTGAATGCGTCTGGTGTATTTTATAATTGATGGATGTGACTAATAACATATCAATCACAGAAAAGATACAAAATTGAAACCTCAATTAGTAATAATATTGGATTCCACTTTTCCTAGAAAACATAGATGTAATGACTCTAATGTAATACCTTCAAAATATTGACTGGCCACTTGTATTTTATAAACAACTTATTACGGCATACATACTGGTTATTATGTTGTAAATTAAGTGTTTTTTTGTAGTTAATTGACATGAACATACATTTTTAAACTCATCAATATATTTAAGATATTATTTATATTCGGAATCAAAGTAGAAGGCAGAAAGACCCTAATCTACGAGTTTGTCTAGACAAGTGGTTCTCCCGCCTGACCAACCGCGAGTATTTACCTGTTTTTGAAAGTCCAACTATCAACAGCCTTGTTCAACTCTAAAAGTTAATGAATCTCATTTTTAATTTGTGTTGACTGAATTGGACTTTTGAAATAGTTTATTTTTAACATCGCATACATACTATGATACGAAAACTATGTTATTATGTGTTTATAAAATATTGTGAATTTATATTTTATCTATTCCTCACCAAAACTCCATTTTACTGCAAATCTAGTTGTTCGGTTCTGGGGACAAGGATGTTGTTTCGTGTATCGAAGTGCAGTGTGGTTACTCATTGAGTCAGGGAACTTAACTTGATTTTTATAAATTTCATAGCGGTAAATATCTGCACACATTTGTTTATCGAACCAAACCGACAAACGTATCTCGCGGTAAAAGAACGCATGTATAGCAACGGCTTGCATGCATTATTGTACAAAATGAAATCATATGGTCATGTGAAGGTACAAAATTAGGTAATATAAGACTACATTTCTCTGCAGAGGTACATTTCATACAAATCACTTCTAATTACAGGCTTTGATGTAATTTGCAAATCATTAATCTGGAACTAAAAAGGATTTATAAAAAGGACCACATTATCATACTCTTTTTCAAATTATTTGACTATCCACTTTAAAAACTTCCAGACTAAAAAGGATTTATAAAAATTGACGACATTATCATACTCTTTTTCAAATTATTTGAATATCCACTTTAAAAACTTCCAATAGACTTTTGTCTTCAAAACTATGTTGGTGAACGTTTTTTTATTAGATACGCCTTCTGAGTCTAAAATACATCGAATGTTTCCTTTGTCAGCTATCCGATCACAAGACCATGTTTCATTTTCAATGCATATGCATCACAATAAAATTGCGAATATATATATATTTTCTTAGAACCCTATCATTTAAACTGTTTAAATGAGACTCTGTGTATCCCAGAAATATGATATCAGGATTCGATAACCTCTTTTCACCAAAGAAGGCATGATCAATAGTATCCAGGTCGCATAAACCTTGATTATTTCTTAGTAAATTTCAAATTTGATTTTGCATAATATACAGGGTTTTCATCCTAAATCGCACACATCTCATCTAATATGCACATCAGAAATATACAAATAATTTTGTATAAAATGACAAAATATTATTTTATCTCATTTTAAACCAAATTATTTGTATGTCTGTTATGTAAGGTTTAGGATGAGTGTGCGATTTGGGATGACAACCCTGAATACACAATGTAAAGAAAAGTATTTATTCATAAAAAATCAAATTGCAACAGAAAACTAACATTGGCACCTTTTATGAAATCTACTAGATTAGATGTCAATGTGTTCATTACACTGCATTTCATTCTAAATTGCCGTAGAATTAAAGAATTTTTACTAAAGTCTGGCGTATAAAAAATCACCAAGATGTTGATCTCTCAGTCGAGAGCTGTGTTATGATTCTATGATATTCATCGTGGAAAGTAACGATTGACATATATGTGAAACCACAAAAACGATTTTATTTTGTACTATGACCTTTCAAAGAAAAAAATATACTTCTGCATACCATATTCAGGACGTTTTTTTATCTTAGACATTTGATTTAATGACAATGTAGTTTCAGATATCAACTTTTTCTCAAAAAACTTCTTCAGGCCTCACATGAACATGCTCTGTAATTTATTAAATTATTCCTGTTACACTTAGTTGACAAGGAAAAACTTTGACAGTAAAGGTTATCATAGACTCTAACATATTAACGGTTAAAATCATTTTTCAGGCTCATTAGAGGGTAATAAAGGCATCGAACCAACGCAGAAAGAAATTAACACGTATCCTGCCATTTATTTATATTTTTAGAATCTTGTATCTCTTTTGCAGACGCAGTATCCATAATACCAGTTTTGCATTAAATAAGCTAAAAGACATTGTTATTACAGGTAAATGTAATTTTTATCATTGAATCTCTAAGTTATAAAGGTTCCAGTTTTCCATCATATCTGTTAAGACAAAATGCAAAAACAGAGAAGAGTGGGGTAATTTTGTAACAATTCTTATAACTGTGATAAGTTATTGAATTAAATTGACAAATATTGATAGTGTTTCAACATTAGTTTAGTTCATCAAAATTTCGTATCGATCCAGTCATTCAGAAGTTACAAATAGATTTTCATAAAGACGATGTTTATAAGTAGCTGTACTTTTACTGATCATTATAATACAAAATCATTTCAGATCTTTTTCAAAATGGAGTATATTACTACTAAAAACTTCCCGCTGAATAATGGAATATCCTGACATAGTTTAGGAAAGGATTTGTCATCCTTACCATAACGATAAATCCTCTGATACTGTTAACTTTTGTTGTTGCACATCAATGTTTCTTGTTGAGAGCTTGACAAAATTCATATCTTAAGAATTTATACTCATGTTCCATATATTAAACGAATCTCCGTTGTTTTTCGTACTTTCAATGTTAAGAATTTTACTAGCTCTTATTTGAGACTAAAATGACCAAAATATAAATATCATCATGAGTGTGGTAAGTTTCTTTGATGTCTTTGACTTCGGACATTTTTGTAAGAATTCACATATGTAAACCAATCTTGAATTGCGTTTTTAGTCTTTTTGAAATATTGTTTATTCTTGTGATGATATTTAAATACAAATTTACACGTTTTTATGCTGAAAAATTATTCATTTTTTTTAAAAACATCATAAATGAGCCATTCTCATCAGTCCTAAATTATCGTTTTCCCGATTCACGTTCGTGTTAATGCTTTTATTTTTTCTGAGCATGTTAGAATTTTTACAAGAAGCAAGAATATCCTTTTTTTAGATTTTACCACTGAATTTGTGAAAACTGACTGTTTGACGGTCAGATTGGATTCTACTTGATATATTTTCTACTTCCTGAATCCAGATTTACATCCAAGACTAGTATAAAAAGCAGAATGTGTCGTCTAAACTTACATACGATTTTGTGGGTATACATTTCTGAAATTTAATCTTTGTATAATCCACAGTAAATTACTAAGAGTTATTCATACCGAGTTATCGGACCCAATTAGCGTTGTCCAATGATTTTGGTGCGAGTATTTTTTTTCCGCGATTTCCAGTCAAATTTGGCGGACGAAAACATAAATTGAACTGATAAAAACAAAATTTAACAGGAAACCGCCGCTAATAAAACAGCTGCATCAAATTCAACTGGACAAAGGCCAAATTGGATTGTAAAAACGTCAATTGGGACTGTAAAAACGCAAACTTCGGCCCAAAACCCGGTATTGCGGTCTATTATATCTCAAAAGGGAGTTTTGTGAACAGATACACTTTATAAACGTGAATAAAGCAGAACTAGATGTTTTGTCAAACATTACTTATTTTATGCAAATTTTTTGAACAGAGAAACGTTTCCAGAAGAGGAATAAAGAGAGACTATTTAGGATTTAAAAACAACATATCCCTTACAATTTTTTCACCGTTATTTATGATTAATTTTAAAAATTAAATATTTGTCCGATAAAAAATTGTTCATAATTTTGGAATAGCGACGGTGGCTTGCAAAATGATCGTCGGACCCACTCGGGTCAGTATGAATAGGACAGCGGAACACTTTATTATATCAGAAGTCAGACATATTAATGGTTAATAATTCTGTTCTGTTTTCAATTCATTCGTTTTAGAGAGAAAAAGTTTACTAATTTTGTGTGTCAATAACTCTTTACAGAGGCCTCATTTATATCGGCACCTGACATCATAGTTAAGCTGTAATTCACCGTTTTCATTGTTCAAGAACGACATAAACCCCTTTATTCTCGCCTGTTCAGATCATCGATTAGAATTATGTTTACTCTTCTAAAAACCTCGTCCATGACGTTTAACATATCATGTTTTCGCAAATGGCTTCTTGGTGAAAAAAGCAGTGATATTTCTTTTGCCATCAAGAAACTCTTCATGTAATTTCCCACATCTTGGTATATTATCCCTCAAATCTGAAGTCATCATTGCTCATATACAAATAAATTATCCTCGTTCTGTATTCTTTTACATTGCAAACGTTGAGATTTTCTAATAGATCTCTCATGTGGCTATTCGTATGTAAATATTAATGTTTAAGAAGTTTTTCGAGCGACTAAATTGTCGAAAATTGTTAAAACAAAAGCACACATTTTGAATTTTGGAAAGTTTTTATATTCATCTAATTTGAATTAAAAAAATTGACAATTTTAAATGATCGTAAAATTGGCGAAGGAAATCGTTTGCTAACCATTAAATGGCTTAATCATTTGATTGTAACATAAAGGATCTGATGAATTTTTTACATTCCATTATTTATCAAGAATTTTAATATAAATGTTAAGACCATATTTGATTTTACTTCCAGTTGATTGGTTTATGGTTTTCTTAGAGTCACACAAAAGATTCCATTTCTTAAGACTCGAAAACAGATTTCTAGATCTATTCGTTAGAATCTGTAATTAATGACATTTGAGTTGAGGGATCACCCTATTTTTTAGATATGAACCGTTTCAATCAATCTAAGGTAGCGGGATTTTTAACACTTATTTCTGAGTGTTTGGTTTGAAATGTTGTGAAATATTATATTTTTTGTGGATGCCAAACACAATATCAACATATCAAGAAAATATTATTTACGCACGAGTTGGGCGCAAGGATTAGTTTGTCCTTCCCATTTTAAATGAATATACAGAAAACATCATAACTTTAAACATGCTGAATGATGTGTTTTTGATTTTTTGCCTCATGTCTTGATGTATTAATAGTTTTTTCAATTCCAAATCATCTTTAGCACAAAACTACTTTAAGTTATGCTCGATTTACAGTTATCTAATAAATCAAAAATGGGTTATAGGACATTTATTCATGCACTATGTGCGAAAAACAAAATATTTACATTTCATCGATAAATACAATCGGAGAATCGATGATTTACGAGTTATAAACCACGAAAAACGAGCTAGTTAATTCACATCGTGTGTGAGTAAAGTGCATTTATTCAATTCGTAAAATGAATTCCCATAATATTATTTCTCTACGAGCATATGTTTTGGAATCACTTACCAAAATATAAAGATTCTTCCATTTCGTCAACAACATTACAAT
>JWZT01004521.1:0-34431 GCA_000827895.1 Thelohanellus kitauei
AAAAATTTTTATGGTAAATAAAGGAGTGACTTTATTGATTAGCTGTCTAACATCGATGTTGAGTCTGATTCTGTCAATTTTAATCGTTTCTTCGTTGACTGAAGAAATTGAAAACGTCGCAGTTTGGAATATATCAATCGGATACACAGAATTCAGATTATATTTAAAGTTCAATATACTTGCAGACTTTTTAGAGTAAATTTTATTGATAATTTAGCGAAGGGAGTTCATATCTCAACCCGACACATATCAAAAGTTTATATTTTAACGGTTCTGAATTTATTCTAGAATTCGAAAGGAACGATCATTATCAGTCGTCGTTTGAAATGCGATGCCACACGAATGATTCAATAACTGTAATAGAAATTGAAAAATGCAATATTTCTATACAAACAGGGGACCATAGGGTACACCAATATTCACTTGGATTTAAATTCAAATTCAAAAAGCATACTCGATATAACTATGGATACCATAGGATTGCATTCGCTATCGACGATTCTTCTGGAAACTCACTAGAGGTTACTTTCTACAATATATCCATCCAAACTCGATGCTATGATCAGATATGTGACATCATCCCTTTTGATGATAAAAAAGAAACCTATTTATTGGAATCAAAGGAAATAATATATTCTTGTGAATCAGATGGACGAAACTACTCCCATATTATCAACACTTGTAGTTCATTGAGAAACGAGACGTTGATGTCCTCTTATCACAAAAACGTAATCATTAAACAAGGATGGTTATTTTTGATCGTTCCACTCATAATCCTTACATTACTGGTCATGCTGTATATATTTCCTAATTTTTAGTTTTACCTTCTGTCATAGGAAATTGAAAAAACTTAAAAATTCTCAACAATCACCATGAACAACAGAGGATAATAAACATTTATTTGCTTTAAATATATCAATTTTGCTTTTAATTATAAATTTGATCTTTTATAAAACTACATGACAGACCGATCTGGGTAAATGTACATTTAGAACTAAGGTGAAAAAATGTGGTAAGGTTTTTCACAGCCATATGATAGATAATGAGATCTGTTTAACATACAAAATATAAGTGCACTTTTGGCTTATGCGTATTCACTCATGGGGTCTGGCCTCAAAATTTTATGTACATTGACTTCTGATATCTACATACTTCGTTTAAATGCAATTTAGACACTATACTGAATGCTGATAATTGTATCTGATGTGACTATATATCATTATCCTATTAATTCAATTGCAATTATGGAATAATATTTATAAACCATAGATAGATATTGCTTTTATTATCAACCATAAACTCAACGTACGCAAATGTAAAATTACACTTATAGTAGAAATGCGATTCTCGAATTACGACTTGTTAAAAATATCAAGATAATTTTTTGCCTTTAGCATTTGTACTAGGTCAATTTTTAAACCGTAATTATCATAGCTTTAATACATCCCCTCATCTAAATATTAATTTAGAGTGTAGTTATTATATTCATAGCTTTGTATCTATGCGCATGACTACAATGCATATAATTATATCATTTTTGTGTTACAGAGTTTAAATGTACATTTTTTTATTCAGAGCCTATGCCTTTTATCGGATTTGGATGTATTTATCAACATATTTTTTTTCTGTCGCTAATGATAATGTAACTTTTACGCTCTTATAAAAAAACCACTGTTCGTTAAACCCAGTGTAATATGACACATATATATCAACAGATATAAGTAATGGATATTTATCAATTATTTTTGTTATTCGTTCTCCCTTTTTTATTAATTGATAAATATTTTACAATTTGTTAAAATCCATAAAAAATTCAAATGTTCATAAAATTTCAAAAGTGCATCAAATGTCGAAACGAAATTGTCTCATTCTTTTTACCCGAGTGAAATATATTAACCATTAAATAAAGTGACAGCAGCTATTTATATGAGGACTTAAAATTCTTCCTTTTGTGTATTAAATCAAAGTTTGAAAATCCAAATATATCAATTCGTCTTTATAAAATATTTTTTCATTTAAAATATAATATTGGCTTCTCCTAGAAGATATGCTTTGAAATAATATTAAATTGAAATGACTCATAAAAACATTTTTAATTCAATATTCTTTCCTTAACCATCTCATGATAATAATTGCATTTAGGCTAATTTAAGAATGTAAGATAAATCCTTTCTAATTTTGAATCATTAAGGGAAAAGATTCGGAAACAAACGGAAAAATACAAAGGGTTGAAATAGAGATATCGTTTTTAAAAAATGGTATGAAATGAAGTAATACCCTTCAATTGACTCAAAATAATCTGAAAAATCTAGATTTCAGTTAGTTTTGCGCTAGGATTGGATCTTCATATAGCTATTTCAAATTTATATGTTGAGTTTTGTGTATTTGAGTTGAGAAATTAACTATAAAACTATTAATTAATTGATCAAAATCTCATCCGTCGCCATTGAATCTTCGATTTCATTTAACGAAACAACATATTAAAGATACTCTCCAATTTGTTTTTCCTTTTTTAACGCTGACGTTAATATTAATTTGGCATTTAATCATTTATTCTGCGCACGCCAAATGATAAAAAACTATAATTACGAAAGAGTAGTCTGATTCAAAATTATGGAATATTGTTTAGGATTTAAATAATATTTTGAGAAAAATAGACAGGGTCTTTTGTATGTAATACAAACATGACGTATTTCATCCTGTGCTCTATTATCAGCCAAAACATTGTCAATAGTATCATTCAATTCTAAATTTCATAAAACATTTACAAATTAATTTTGGTATTTTGATGTTAAAAAGCGGATCTATTAATATTATGATTATTTTTTTTTATTTTTGGGTTGATATCTATGGTATAATATTATAAAATAAGTATTTATTAAATGACCAAAAATCTACAAATATTTGTTTGTTTTCTCAATAATAACAATTATATGTATTAATCCAAAAAAATATGAATTTACAGCATCGGATTGAAATATGGTTTATAAAATTCATAAAGGTGATATATCATTGTTTTTACATTCATAATTATTTTTTGTTCAATGTCGGTTATTTTTTGTACATTTACGATCTATAAAGTTAATGTACCAAAGGAGTATCTAATCTGTTTTTACTATAATGATGAAGATGTTTCTATTCATTTTATCACATTTACTCATTCATTCTGATACTAATAAATTTAAAGAGCGTTGATAGGAATACATCATTTGGAAACACAGAAGTAAGATTCACTATACATTATTATATGTCCTTTACATTTGGCAGGTAATTTTAATTGATAATTTAGTGGCTCTAAAGCAATCTTTAGGTCTCGCGATGGAGCAAATATTTATCTGCAGGGTTCTGAATTCATAATAGAAATTCAAAAATCATCAAATAATCATTCATCATTGATTCAAAAATGTCATACAACTGATTCAATAGATAAAATAGAAATTAAACAATGTAATATTTCAATTAATATAAAATCGAATCCTCATGAATACACAGTTACCCTTGGATATGAATTCAAATTCTACAAAAATACCAGTTATGATATTGGATATCAACATATGATGTTCACCATGGATACTCGATACAGCCAATCGTCTTCCTTTACAATAAATCAATTATCATTTCAACCTGAATGTTTCAATAGGATATGTTATATGGGTGATGATACCACTCAAAAAACAGGCCTACGATTTGAAACGAATAAAATCATATCTCTTTGCGAAACAGTTGAAGGAAATTTCTCATATCTTAAAAAAACTTGTAGTTCAAAAATTATCGGAAGAACAAAATCCTCTTCAGGATACAAAGAATATATTATTTCATTTATAATCATTCCATTAATTTTGTTTCTGTATATATTATCTAATTATAAGATTTTATGTGTTTTTGGTGAAATTCCAAAAAGTCAAGTTTCAACATAATGCGCAGAAGACTATTAACATATTTATGCTTTAAATTTACAAATTGACTCTTGATTTTCATTTTGATCTATTTAAATGCATTTATCACAAAATACTCGGAATTTTTGTGTATTTTACTATTGTAGTTATAGCATAAATATTCGATATATAATTATTTTTTCCCAACATTTGTTCTTCTACAAATATATTTTGTACAGATAACTCAGGTTAATTCAAGATGAGATAAGCACACTCTAGTTCAATGCCCTTTTTTGTTAGATCCTAGGGCTATGCCCTTAACCGGATTTATTGTTCGCATTTTGCTGTGTTGTACACATTTTTTGTGAAGCAGAATTAAATTCGACAATAATTTGAAATCCATACAATTTTATTAATTTCAAAAAATACTACAGAAATGCAATTATCTTTGTTATCATGATCTATAACGTAAAATAATTATATTACGCTTATCCACGATATTTAATGAGATGAAAAAATCATAATTGATGTAACTGCTCGTTTTCTATAAGCCTTTTGAATGATAAGCCATTTTAATGAAATATATTTCATGTATCCGGTTCGCCTGGATAATTTTTTGCTTATACTCGCCATTATTCTAATATTATTGGTTATGTATTTATATGTGGTTGATCGTTAGAGAATTTTTATTTTTAATGAGAGAATTTTAGATCTGTACATGTCTTATAACTATATTAATAATGTATCTAAAATATTCACACAATTTCGAAAAATTTTATTTATCAATTTAACCATTATATTTTATCAACTTATGTATGTGTAGAAAAAAGTTTCTATAATTTTTAATTTACCTCAATTGGTAGATTTAAAAAGTTAACTTTTTTAAATACAGTGTGGTGATACTATCAAGAAATGTTTATCATTAGTTTATTCTCATATACAGTCAACTTTGTTTAAGTGCGCATTACGGATAACTGCACCCGAAATCTTGACCACGTTTCCATGTAACTCTGTAAAATTACTCCTGATATCCTCATATTCATGATAACTGCACGGTTTTTGGTCTTGAAGCTGTGCAAAGAACCAGAGTTGATTGTTTTCTGTATTTTATATTAAATTGGATTGAATTGGTATATGATATCATTTATTATATAGCTTCCACAATTTCAGGTACTCATTTTTTACAAGTCAATAAAAAAGAATTTGAACTGTTTTCACAAATATCATACACGAATACAAAAATTTTTTGAAAAAAAAACATCGTTTCATCATCACTCGCTTGGAGAAAATTGTTTTTATAATACAGTAAGAAAGGCCGAATGGTTAATCGAACCACGTTACTATAATATCAATTTAATCTGTTCAAAGTATTCTTTATCGATTCTAATATGAATGAAAAATTTATTAAACTTAATAATTGTCTACATAAGATGTTTGTAGTAGATTACTTTGCGTGATGACGTTAAAATTCCTTTTTATAAGCCCGTGTATGCCTATTTTGTGAATATGGAAAATACCAACTTAGTTGAAAATAACTATATAATTTGACTAATGAATAACATAAAAGACAATATAATAATTGATTTACTTTATCTATTGTATGTTTATTACATTTCATTTTGTTGCAGATACTTCATAACGTATAAAAAACGAGTTGAATTGAGCAATATCTTTGTGAACACAAAGATGATTTATATACTGTAATAATCAAATTTTTGTTCAATATTATGCCATAAAAACAAAATTTGAAGTAGAGGAAAGGTTAATCTATTAAAAAGTAGAAATATTATGGAAAGTTAAATCAACAGAGATCGAAAATCTAGTGTTATTACTTTGTTGCCAAATGTCAACAATGGGCATTGAATTGATAAGGTAAATTCAAAAACGTCTTTGATTAAACATATATTATTTTATGATCCATTTATTGATAAATTATAAGTAAATATATTCTCAAATCATCAAATTACTTTCAGATGTATCTCTGTATATTAAGGGTGTTATTAGTATATTCTTTTTGATATTGGTCATAAAGGTGTAGACATAGGCCTGCTACATTTCTGAACCGTCGTTAAGTCGACCGAGTATCCAAATTCGTTAACCTGCTCCATTGTCTGTAGGGTCTCATTATGGATCAGCATCCTTCTCATTGAACAGTTTGTAAGAGTGACAGACTCACTGGATAAGCCTTCAAACTTATTCACAAGACTTTAAAGGGCTGCGCTATCTTATTGGTATTCGATCGCAGTATGTATACAATACATTTGTGGTATCTAGATAGATGTCGTGGATTTTATTCATAGAACGTAGTTACAAGGCTTAATCTTTGCCTTTAGTTTCAAATTTTCGCTTCCATGGTTGACATCGTGAATTCGTTTTAGTTGTTATTTTACAGCCATTATTCAAAAGATTTTTCCCATTGGCGTTTATCCATTGACAATAGATTTTTTTATTTGGACTTTTTTTTCACATAGACATTTAACACTAATAACTATCAATAGTTTTCTAAGTATTTTATGATTTTGTAACCGTATTAATTTTATTAATAACGAATCTATCCTATAACGATATTGTAGGTGATTTTTTAAGCAGTCAAGAAATTTTAATTTTAATCATCAAGTGTATTATTTCTTACGTTTTATCACAGATATGTGCATTTTATATTTTTAGTTAAATGTTTATGATTTGAGAGACAACAAAAATTTATTTTTGTTAAGGTGATATTTTTTATGTTACATGATAAAAATATTGTTACGAGAAGCCAGATTGATTACTTTTCAAGTTTATATTAATCATAAAATATTTCATCAATGATAGTTTCTGAATCGTTGACATATTATAAAATATGGTTCTATTGGTTTAATTATATTAAATTAACACTCTCAAACTAATCCATTGATTTCGATTAGGTGGCTAGTAGTTCTGGATGCAAATATCACAAGTTTTGCAGACTTTTATTTACATACTTTTATTTTTACTCGATTACGAAAGGAAGATGTTTGTAATTCTGAATTGGGATAAAACATTCGTGATATTTTGTTAAAATCTAAAGGCCGTTAGTGATATCGTCTTAAAAATATATATAAAAACATTCTGATATAATCATATCATACAATTAGATAGTATTATCATTTGGCAGTTATCAGTTCATCTGAAATATATTTTCTAAATTTTTACATTCTTATACAATTCGGATCTTAAAGCGACTATTTATTTGAATAATTGATGATTCGATACAAAGTTATTATTTTTAAATTACTCATGTGTGACACCGAATACATCCAGAATGAACAATATCTGTAATACATTTTTCAGTTTTAAAATATTGCATGCATGCGCAGATAAATATGCCTAGCAACTTTTTTTCATAAATATGTTCTAAGACACTTTGGCGATTTTAAGATTTTTTTGTATCTGCAAGATATTTGTTTTTAATTGAAAGTTTGTCACATATTGATTTTTGTTTATATCACTGGCGTTAAACATTCAGAATTTTTAGAGTTTGGCATGTAATAATTTATAATATATATTGTAAAATATTTAATGATTAACAATGGGTATATTTGCACTAGTTTATAATTAGGTATTTAAAAATCATGTCCTCTGAAAATATGTCTTTTAAAGCTTGCATTCATGTAGATTTTTAAATATATTTAAGCCTATGGACACTTTGGTAGTCATTTTAATGATTATCTGTCCTGTGATACAATCATTTTTTTATTTTATTATACATCAAGTAATGGATGGAAGAGGATATGAATATTCAATTTATATATTTGTAGGAGTAAACCGTGAATTATTTTAAATGAAGAAATTAAAAAGATATACATAATCTTTTGTATAATGGTTATATATTCATCTAATTCACGATCTGACGTTTCTTATGGACAACACGAGAAAATGATTTACGATAACATTGAATGAGACATGAATTAAATCATAAGTAAATCTGATTTATACGTTCATATTCACACAGACTAAAGGAAACTGACCGATATACTATTTTTTTTTAATCAAGTTAGTTATATGTGATGAAATGTTATGAAAGAAACCCAATAAATTTAATCAATTTTTGATCATGCAATGACTTCACATATAAGAGAAATTCATTTTGAGTCGACAAAAAAGTATTAAGGTCATAAAACCATCAGTTAAAGAGCATTTTTCGATCAAAACCAGTTTTTTTATAAATAAAGATTCTGCTAGATATATGCTCAGTCATTTTTTTAAATTTCATATAAATTAGGTAGGAAGATACAAGCATGAACAACATCAAATATTTAAGATATCCTGATTCCATTATAATTTATTTTGTTTTATACATTTTGAAAATATGAATTTTCGGATCAGTGTCAATTAAGGAATTCACAATGAGGTCATCTTTGTAAATATGTTATAAATTTTTCAGTGGCATATAGTTATCATGTTTTTTTTTTATTGCTGTTAGTAATCTTATATATCAATTAAATAATGTATGTAATTCCCTACACAGTAATAATGGCATGTAGTGTGTTCTGTAATCTTTAATAATGTTTCATCCTTAGAAATTCAGTCGTAGTCTTTCAGGGTTTAGATGATGCTCAAACAGCCAATCTATGGTTATATCTGATCATTTGGATGTTACATAATATAACATTGACGTTCCACTTTTGTTCTTTATATTCAATCTACTATATTAAGATGTTTCCATTACTTCGTAGTACAGATAAAGCTTGAAAAAATTGTGAATTTTCAGATCTTATAAAATCATCATTACATTTTGTTTATCTATGTCCTAAATATCGAAAACATTATAATGAATTGTAATTTATGTACGTGCTCACGATAATACAGTTTTCGTTATTATGCAAAGAATATCAGCACAACGTTGTCGTATTTATGATTTAATTTATTCAAGCGAGTATTTTTGGCATTCCCACAGCATTTTTTAACCGTAAATCGAATATCTTATTGATGATAATAACGGTAGTTAGAAAATTTCGAATTCGTGATATTCTTTTAAAAATATTTTCTAGTTGTATTTTTTTATCATCCGATAATTAAATTTATGTTATATATTAAATGATATAACGTAAGGTTATGTAAAATGACAACTAGTGTTTTTATGATACATACAATATTTTGATATAAAATAGTTTTAAATTTATATCGCTCATAGTAATGTTTTTAATTTTATGATGGAAGACAGTTTTGATGATAGCAGAATTGTCTGATTTTTTGATAAATCCAATTTTTCTCATTACTTTTAACAATATACTGTAATCCCTGTCTATTTTTCAACCAATATCAATTTTACTTGAGTTTTGGCTAGTATGAATATTTAGTAATTTTTGATTTTACATTAATTGACACATGCAAAACAAACTGAGCAATTTAAATTTTATATTAGCTTTATAATTATACAAAATGAACATATTATGGATCATTAGTATGTTGTTTCTATGTATGACACCGAAGATTCATTAGATATGTGTCATATTGTAGCAATTAAAAAAATTAAATAGTTCATTTTTAGGTAAAAGTACAATAAAAACTGAACATATTCATCTGAAAAAGATTCTGAAGCTCTGAATACTGAGTAAAATGTACATAACTGTTAATTTTAGTGTGATTTAGTTTTCAATCAACGAATATAACTATATTATATCACAATTTTTTGACACAACTGCCTAATTTTTCTTTGTTGTCAAAATTCTTTCTCCCACTCCCTGAAAATAAGACAGGGGATATTGTAATTCTTTTTACTTTGTATATTTTTTCATCTCTGAGAAATATAATTCAAAACAGTTCAATGAATTTTTGTTTTTGTAATGAATAATATGGCCCTTTATTTAATACCTTTGATACTTAAGTTTAACCGCAGATGCAGTTCATAATCAATGACTACTTTTTTTTCAAATTTCAAGTATTTTTGTTGGGTATACAATGTAATTTTTTATTCTTAACTATATTTTATTTCATTATTTTCTAAATATAGTTTCCTTGTATCTAATTTAAATATAATTTTGGTATTCTGGGCGATCTGTATTATTTTTTTGTCTCTTTACAATACAAACAAATGAAAAATATTTAAATTATATTTTGAGGATGGCTTTAATCAAAAATAATTTTTATCGTTAAATTAATGTAATCAATAGATGTGGAAAATTGTAAATAGTCTCTTTTTCGCACTGCAGAAAAACCTCACAACAAAAATATATTTGTGTAATATATAATACAGTGAGACGTTGGTCCGTATCGACCTAAGCTCTTTTGTGTTTTCCATGGTGTAAATGACTACCTCGAAAAGTAAAATATTTATAATAAAACGTGGCCACTTTACAGATATTTATTACATAATAATATTGTGGAATATAAACAAGAAAGAATAAAAAATCTATTTAGTACAAAAGAAGAATTAATTAAATTATATAGTTAAAATAAACTATAAATAAATTAAATGTGGGCGTTTTATCACACTTTATTATATTTATCAATAAAATTTGAAAAATAACAGCATATAACGTAAAAATATTTTATTCTATATTGAACCATTTTCTTTTCATGATTTGAATTACCATATTTTCCTTGTATAGAACACCCCATTTTATAAGCTCTATTATCGAAATTTTCAAAAAATTGCTATTTTATACATATATAAGCCACACCGATGAGGAGGCTGAATATTTCAACTTTTTGAATGATCCCATGTTTTAAATTAAAACAAAATACGGTATAGGGTAATAATGTCAAGATTAGCTGAATAATTTTAAAGCCGCAGGGTGAAATCCATAGATAAAACCCTAAGTATATATACACGAAAGCAGGGAATATTTTTTTCATTAATTTATCTTTATTTGTATTTAATAATAATAATACAAATATATTCAACATTTTCAAATATTTTCAAAATTTTAAAAACGTATTTTGCACTAAAAAGTGCTTTAATTAGGAAATAACTACATTTTTTAAGCATCTTAAGATTAATTAACATGTAATTTAACTAATTCTATCATCATGTATATAAATCATTAGAATTGATAGCAGTTTCATTTAGGATAAAACGACGAAATATTTCTAACTATACTTTCTTACTATTATAGAATTCTTTTTGGNGATTTGAAAATTTTAATGATGGTTTTAAAGGAAACTGAAAATTCGTGTCCCATATCTTCTTGTACAGAGTCGTATTTAGTTCAGGATATCAATCACACCACATTAATCTAAATATAGGTAAAAGAAATAATTATATATTTGCAATTATGCACATACTCATAAGTAGTGAAAAAATTTAACCGATCATGATTAAGAATACCCAAACTCAAGTAAATTCACACTTTTTGTCTAATCATAGATACGTTTGAAAATGTTTTTGATGGTTATATTAATATATTTGGCAATACTTCAGAGCGATATTGTTGAAACCATTAAATTTATGAGATTTTTCAATTTAGACAAATAATAATATAACAAAATACAGGATTTGTGTATTGAGATACACACCGAAAAACATTCTGAGGTTTATAACTTTGCTAATAATTATCAAAAAATTTATGCTGATTGTCAATGATAATATCGATATAAATTTCATTTCTTAATTTGATAATAATGTTTCATATCAAAATAATAAATTACTGTAGGCATATAAATGGGGTTGTGTATCAGCATGGTTCCATCTTAATGAATACTGAGTGTTGGGAAACTGGTCATCATTCGTTACTGAACTGCACAGAAGTCAAAAAAATCGTGTCCAGCGAATGTAGGCCACTTTGATCGGCCAATATTCGCCTCTAGGATAATATTATATGAAATTATATTAATATAAAAAAACAAAATTGGCATATAAATAAATCATTTAACTTGTTTACATTAAAAAATATACACAAGCAATGATGTCGTTAGAAATGAATACAAATATTCATCACGTCCAACATCAGCGATTTTGAACAGTGAAATTATAGTGAATTTTTTGAGAAGCTTTTGCAGATATTCTGCTGAATCGGAAGGTTGTTGTGAACAACCATTATACAAACACTGCGCTAGACTTTCGAATGACAATTGTAGGAGGAAATATAAGAAAATGGAGAATATTAGTTTTTCGTCTATTAAGACGTAAAGTAATTTAAATTTATACTCTTTTTATCACATAAATATAACTATTTTTATGATTGTCATTTAGGAGCAAAATATTTTAACATCCTAAATAATCATAAATTAAAAGATCTGAATAATTGATAGAATATATATTTGTATAAACACTAAAATTATGTATTATAATATGCCTATCCCTGTGTAACTTTATGCCATTTTATGTAAATAAAATATCACAGATATTTGTAATAAAGATTTCGTGGGTTAGGAAGTTGATTAAAACGACCTGCCATTTCCTATATATAATCTCTGATAGTTATAAATACATGTTAAGGAAGATAATGTTCACAAATAGAACAGTTATGATGTACTGATATTTATCGCGTGAAATCAGTACACTAGGTTTTTTGGTTATATTCGTAAATTTTATAGGAATAATATATGTAAGAGGATCTCAAACAAGGATTATGGATTAAAAAATATCTTATGACGAAATATTTGACCATACGGTTTCACTTTTATTGGTAAATCTTGTTATTACATACAAAAATCTAATGTATATCCCATTTACATCATGTGATTCTCTGAACCCAACCATTTGAAAGATTATTTTTATAAGAATAGAAACTTTGTCTCCAAGAACTGAAGTATTATATATTGATATTTCAATGTGACAACAACAGGCTGAATTCATATGGATGGCACTATCAATAATCCAAATATAGTTATGGCCGATTTTCTTTATTTGATAGTTTTCAGAATCCTCAGATGTATTAAACCTGACACCATAGCTAATGAGTTACTGTTGCTGATACTAAGAGATATTATTTCTCTCATGATTTGAGAAAAATTTGTATATAAATTTAATAGAACTTGACGATCTATCGAGGCTGCTAATATGAGAATAGCGACCACATCACTTGATGTTCTCATCATCAAATCAAAGAAATGAGATCTGCTCCACGAGTAAAATATGCATTCAGCTTGAAGGATTATAAATGTGCAAAATTGAGGCCGATTTCGCGTTTAGGATAAATGTATAAAAATGATGGATGTAGTTAAAAATAGTTTCTCTTTAGTATATATCTTGAAAAAAACTGAAAACGCTTAGTATTTAATAAAAAATATTCGCATTCCCAAAATGTATAAAATCTTATGAAAAACAATTTCTGAAGCGAATAAGAATTTGTGTTCCCTAATATGCTAATATGTCCATTTTTATTTCTATGTTTGACTAACATTGAGTCATCAAAAGTTACTGGAAGTCATAGAATGATTCTTTGACAGATATTATAAATGACGAACTGACACAATTTATCATATCTTTGGAACCCTCCAAGGAATTGTGTAAAAGTGGGTTGTTTGACATTCAATTATTATCAAAAATTTTACTGAGTGTAATACGTTTCTATATATTTGAATTTATATTCTGATTTTAGATTTTAAAGAAGTGAAAAAGATCGTTAATAAGTTCATGATCTTCGTGAGGGTTAATTTGATTTTTAATAAAAAGCAAAGCCACAGTTACATTTACTATATAGTGATGAAATCTGAATACGCATAATAGATCTCTACTAGATATCTTTGCTTTCTCGTATGATTTAAATTTTTCACTTAGTACTAAGTGCTGATGTATATTATGGTATCTTTTAAAGTATGATCATTAAAAGATAAACACTCTGCATTCGCAATATAATTTCACATAAATACAAATAATCAGTTATAACTTAGAGGAATTTGTTATTAAAATAATTAGAACAGCTCAAATGACATAAAACGACGAGGATCTTTAAAAATGATTTTTACAATATTCTTACAAAGTTTCAATTTATTTTGTAAATCTACATATCATTCTATTGTGATATTAAGAAGTCCTTTGAAGCAAAAGTTAAAGATATACCAGAGATATATTAGAACGAGTTAGTTTAACTTAGTAATATAGATTAACCAAAAAATGATATAAAGGTGAGTTGCACCATACTGGTTTATTTGTAGCAGTCATACCCTGTTATTTCTACGACATTGTTACCCAATATCCTTTGATTTTAATCAACCAATCATCAGTAAAACGGGTTTATAGGCGTATTATTTATCAATTCTTAAACAAAGCCTTAGAATTGACGAATTAAATTATCTCCTTTGGGTTTATGAAATGAAGACAGCACTAATCAGTTATTTGGATAATCAAAAACCCTCTCCTGATTCGCTGACATTGTTTGGTTTCACACACTGTCGCCACAAATTTTTAAAAAATGTTTAGATTATTGTACAAACTGCGTTACGCATTTCAAATTTGTGGATAAATAGACTTAATGAATACGATGCTTAGGCCATATCGAAAGTTAATAATGCAATTTATAAATATTTTATTTCATATGTTCAATTCTTATGAAATACATTTTCCATAAAATCTATTTGAGATTTGTTGGCTTAAAAATAACTTTTTTTTATATTTTCACTTTCTAAAAGTGTCAAAAACCTCTTGAATATCATATATTCATTCTATGATTACCATTTATACATTTAAAAATGTAAGTATATATTTACTCATCGTAAATAATAAATTTTAGTTGAAAGATCAACACATACTTGTAAATGGATTAATGATATTACTGTGGTCGCAGAATAAAAATGGATAATTATCTCTGATATACAAAGTTTTGTTTCCATATTGTTCTTTTTGGAATTCGATTAACCGGACGACAAATTTATGAATTTAAATCAAAAATAAGCGAAATTAGGATCTTGTTTCATTTTCTACTATTTTAATATTTTTGCATCTTATACTATGTTTTCATCTTCCGATAAAAACCGTATCAAATTTTTCGTGTTGTGGTTCATGGCGCATCTGACATGTCGTTGAATCACTCAGATTTATTTTCCAGACGTCAAATCTTTACAAACCTATTCAACTATATAAAAAATGCCAAATAAATGTTTACAAATGTCATATTAGTTTGTAAATAGGATATTTTTTGGCAGTTTTGAGATTTATCCAATATTTGTGAATTTGATATTTCTCATGATTAAAACGCATGGTTTATTCATATGAGAATTCGTGTATATGAGTCAAAAACGGTTGCAATCTACAATAAAATATGGTTCTGTTTTATACTGTCTCGGGTGT
Organism: Thelohanellus kitauei; assembly: GCA_000827895.1. Taxonomy (NCBI): domain Eukaryota; kingdom Metazoa; phylum Cnidaria; class Myxozoa; order Bivalvulida; family Myxobolidae; genus Thelohanellus; species Thelohanellus kitauei. Next base: position 15,070 of record JWZT01004521.1, read on the forward strand.
ATCTCTTTGTAAACCACTGAGTATGCGTTCATAGCATAACAATCAGATATATTCTTAAAGCAGACATTCGGTAATATAAAAAACATTCGTATTCTTATTAGATGTGGACTACAGTTAATGATTGAATTTAATCATGATAAATACTGCGAAAATTAAATATCGCCTTATGAAGATCGAATTTAGTAAATCAATCAATTAAAAATCTATAGACAATTCAAAAAAAAATTCTGTTTATCATTAAATTCAAATTATTTGTGAACTTATTGGTCTGCCAAATTTAATTAAAAAAATTAACTGGCCAAATATCATTTTGCACGTAAAGCCTTGCAAATCGTATAGGTAAATAGAAAGATTCTCAAATACTGATTTCATTTCCTATAGATATTAATAATCTCTTCATTTTTTTTTATGAAATTTGTGTAAAATCATCATTAGATTCAATGTTTAGCGTTATATAAATTTTTAATATCATAGCAGATTTTTAGATTATAAAATTGTAAAATATGTATGGAGCAGTCTCTAGATTTACCTAGTATTAGGTTTCCCACAATCATTTTTTATAATTTAAATTCGCAAAAATTCTATCGATGACATTCATACAAATTCAAATGTCCTTTTACCGGTTTTTTACATTCATTATATACTATGATGAGATTCAGATGATTTCAAAATTAAATACGTATATTGTAGAAATTTTATGTCTAATGCACACAATCAATGTTGGCCATCAAAATGAGACCCTAGAGGTTGTGTATTTTTGCCGAAAACAAGACATTTTCTAAGAATCCATTAACTAAAATTAGTCTATGTTTTTTAATACTTAAATTAAAAAAAACATTATTGTCCAAAAATGCCTTTTTTGATCTCACTTTTTAATTGCGGTGGGGGATATGGTAATGCCGTTATGTCCCATACATATCTTCAAGTGTCTATTATTGAATACAAAAAAGGTATCTAACTAAACCAGGTTATTTATACCCAAAATGTTTTACTGAGATGCGCATATAAATAATGTGTAACACAAGGAATGTTTCTTTAAAACAATATAGTTATATTCATCAAAACAGCCGTACATTTACACCTTTGACCAGCAAATTTTCCACAAAAAAATTAGAATAATTTAGAATTAAAAAATATTAGTTTTCCACAGGACACCCTTGAATACAGTCTGGTAAATAGCTTTTCATGTGTCTGTAGAACCCACGGCAGTCATTCGATGTTATGTGGGTGCTGGATGTTTCAATTGACGAAAAAGTTAGTCTGCTGATTTTGAACTGGCCTGATGAACATATTCCTTCCATTTAGAATAAATAGATGTTCTTTTGAGTTTAAAAATGGGCTATGTGACGGCAAACAGATAGGAATATGATTGAATGCCCTAATCGAATTTGGAACAAATTCCGTTTTATGAAATGGAACATTATCCATAACAAGGGGTGGCCTCTGAAATCACTCGTGCTCGAAAAGATTTAAAATATCTCAAAGAGATATTCAGTAAAACATTCGACGTTATACGCCCTTTCATTGATTTTGAAATTAACCATGCCCTCACAAGATATTGTGCAGGCAACAGAATAATTTCGAGACCTTAAAGCCGGAAAGATTCTTTTCGCTCGAATTCCAGTGAACGCTCGACGATACTGACATCATATTTACTTGAAACCTGTTTCGTCGATGAAAAACAAAATTGTCGATGCGGAGCTATTCTTAGAAAGTTCATGGCATATTCCTTCATGTCTAGTATATTTTTAAGGTCATTACGCCTCTCTGCAATTGGCCGGAGGTTTTTTAATGTACAGTGAAAATCTTTAAAGCAGCGCGTTGCAGTGGATCTACGGATTCGTATATTATGCCTCTCAAAAAACAGATCGCATATTCTCTGAATTGTGAGCGAACAGTCCTCTTCCACAATGTCACAAAGTGATTCCTTCTGTTCGTCTGTCAATTTCGCTCTATGGTTTCCGCCCTTTGGACTCTTCTCCATCCTACCCTCTCTTTGATAGATTTATTAAATCTTTCCTCCAATTGGAATACTCACATTAACTATAGTTAAAATTTCTTTTAAGTTTTTCCCATTGTTAAGTGCCGCAATAATTAGTGGCCAGAGTTCATTGGGCATTGGTTTGTTAACTCGTATTTTTCTAATATAACTCAAAAAGTACATCTGGGGTTGATCGTTTATTTTACTGTCCATTAAAACTCAAATTTGATAAATTAATTTCAAAAATTTAAAATTTATTAAACAATTCCAGCAGCCCTGTCGCGAAGTGGAAAATTGATTCAACAGTTTCAGCGGCCTCGCCGAAGTGTGGAAAATTGGCCTGGTAAAGGTGTATATTAAATGATTCACTGCATTAGGAAATGTATATATTTATAGATGTATTTATTGATAAAATTCCAAAAATACGTAATTTCGAAAATGTTACCAATTAAATATCAATGATTTATTTAAGTTGTTTTAGGTAGAGTATATATGACTGTTTTTAATATTACAATTCTTTTAATAGTTGAGTAGAGTTTTGTTTTGATATTACATCAATCAGCAGGTGTTTTACGGTAAAACATGGTAATTTTATTTTTGATTCTCAAAAACATTGACCGTGTAATTCTCAATATTTTACAGATATGCGTAAACCGTCTAAATATATTATAATTTTACTTTATTATATTTCAAACTGTCTATAAAATTTTTTGCCGTATAACATAAAAAATTTTATATATTTGATCCTTTGATAATTATATTTAAAGTTATGTCCCTATATTTTTAAAGTATGTAAAAATGTTTAAATTATTATTCGTATTTATAAAATGTAATTATATTCAAAAAAATTATGACCGAATCAGTATTTGGAAAATTGATAGAGGATATTTTTAAATCACCTATAACATTTTACAATATAGTTGTCTACCTTGTTTCATGTTAAATTTACTAAAATGTGATGTATAACATTTTAATGCGAGTAGAGAATTCACGTTTTTTTTTAGTAAGCTGTCAAAAGACTCAACCTTGTATATATCTTCAATTGTTAATTCATTTTTGGTTGTTTACTTTATACAAATAAGATAAAAAATACACTACGACTTGTTCTCTTTCGTATATATGGTCAACTCTTAATTGGATTATCCAAAAATTTCAGATAAACCTAACGAATGTTTAAGACAAAACAATCGGTGTGATTTATCAATCCTGTAGAAACATTCATTAAATAGTTTATCATTAACATTACTGTATTTGTAAATTGCATTAGATTAGTTTCCATTCGACCATAAATGCAGATTATTGTAACTTAGCTTCAGCTTATAAAATTACTTGAGATGTTATTTCTTACAATCGAAAAACCAAAGTTGGTGTCTATTAGCATCCTTGACTACAATGTTTAGTTACATACATAAAACTGTTATTAATATCTGGAAAAAGTACTGATGCTTATACATGAATTATTTTCTGTACCAAAAACCGTTATTTGTTCGTATAAGTTTATTCAAAAAATCTGATTAATCTCCTAAAAATTTCATCATTATGATTGATCATTCCATATTGGCACTGTTTGTGTTAGATCGATAAAAAAAAAACGATTAAATCTGATGGTACTTAAAAATTCAGATTAACACAAATTTAGTAATTTCAATCTGTTATCGATTTAGAAGTTAACAGACTAATTCTTCATTCATATGACAAGATATCATCTGGTTTCGTACAGCTGAAATTTGAATTCTACAAATAAATTTCCGATATTTTATTAGTTACCCTTAAACACAATACATCATAAGTATGCCTATAATTTCAATCTCATCATAGGACACTATCTCAATAACTTGAATAACCTAATTATATAACTATCTATAAATCAAACAATATAAACTTTGTTTGATACATAGTATACAATAATTAAAAATCCACTATCACCCCGATATTTTCTCACATTTAAAATTAAGTAACATAATCTACGCCAATATTAATCCTTTTTGATGATAGATTCTCATAAATCAAATCACCATTTTTATTAATAAAACAATTATCAAGTAACAATGTAATATTTTGAAAAAAAATTACAAACACTTGCATCTTGTGGTCATCATATCTGTTTTAAACTTTTCACGTATATTTCATCAATACATATGTCAAAATGAGTGTGCCAAAATTGATTTTGTTTTTCTAGAATCGCAATAATCAATTTTCACCGCGTATCGATCAAATATGCCAACGTGTGACTGTAAAAATCCCTTATTTTTAAAGTAGTATTATTGACATTATATTCTTGATACATTCGGGTCCAATGAAGGCCAGGATTTTTTTAATATTATTAGTTCAATTGAAAAATATTAGAGAATTTTCAAAATCATATTTTCAAAATAAAAATCTCGCATTGTTAAGCTTGAGAATCAAAACAGGTATTTCCTCTGATCAATCTATTTAATGTTTTGCTTCTTACATACATGTTGAGTGATTACAAAATTGAAAAAAATTAACGATATAAAATCGGCCAATAAATGTAAATAATCATTTTTTTTTCGAAAGAAAACCTGATTGTACATAATGTGGAGAATAGCGTTCAATAATAGTATGATTTGGCAAATTGATTCTATCTCATGACTTATTATTTCTTTAATGATGAAAATAATGTTATCCATCAAAATAAATATTAAATGACTGACAAATAGACATGATATCAATATATAAATCCATATGGTCTATATTAATGATACCTTGAGATACGCATGAATGAAACTCAGATATCACACCGTTCAAATCAAATGATTCTACAATGAAAAACCGTTAAATCAAATAGATTTGTGATGAAAAATATATTGTCACAGTTAAAATTGACCCTAGCGAGATATAAAATAATAGACAGGAAATAGATTTTTTGTACAATTTCTAGAGTTTATCCAAATTGCGATGCTTTTACTGACACTCTATGATTATAATAAAGATTCTTTACTTCAAAATATCTAAACATTCAAAAATACATTTATCCATAATTAGAGAAAATATGTCAAATTAATGCAGTCGATCGGTCCTAGTGTTATCTCGCTTAAATACCCATCAGTTATATAATGTACAGTTTTAATTTATTAAAAATAATTCTTGATACATAAAAACACTTTATAAAGAGTATTTTTTATTGAAAGTAATCGGACGTTTGAGTCATTTATGATATACATTTAGTCGAGACGGTGTAAAAAGATATAGATCAACCTCTGAATTTGAAAAAAAATCTAAAAATTCAATAACTTAGAAAACTACTCAACTTAGATAAAAAGATAAAGTATTGTAATAGCCTAAATTCTCAATGCCATATCGATATGAGGCAGAATTATATTTGCAAATCTTGAGAACCTATTTTGTAGATTAAATTAATAATCCCTTATGTCAAATTTCTACACAAATCTCAATAATAATATGGAAATCTCGTTTATTTTTTTCCTAAAGGTACAGTGTTTACTCTTAAATCTTCATAGAGTAGCGAATGTTTGAGACCCTCAATTTATGAGAACGCCATTTGATTGAATGAACCAATGTATATCTCATTCTGCATGTGATTAATCCTGGTTTTTTTCTCATACATCAAAAAATATTTCGTATCACATCGGTAAACATTCTAGGAGGTAAAAATACATACATATATCAATTATAACATTCATAGTCAAGAATTTCACTCAAATTTGAAAAAGATTAATTTTTCCAAAATAGTTTACAAGTACTATAATTTTAGCTAAAATTACAAATTAAGATTTAATTCGCTATAAATGTCATTCAATTGATAAAACTACATTGAAAATTATAACAACACAAAATCATTGATGGACAATTTAAATCGCAAATGTCGAAATAGTTGGGAACACCTTGTTAAATTTAACTTAAATTAAATTTAATAAGGGGATTTTCATCAAAATTTACCCTTTCGAAATTTTGGGAACTATGATATGATACCCATGAAATAGATCAAAACTCGAAAATATTTATGCATTAAAAAAAATTATGAATAATGTTCCAAAGAGCATTTGATGTAATCTCATTTAGTGACAAAAATCCCAAAATACTTTTCATTTTTGAATTCTTCTCGATTTACTGTCTGATGCTTAATATAAGTTCAGAAATTACATTCAATTAAATCATTCAACTTTTAAACAATTTGAAGCAATTATTCTTACAATAAAATGTCGTGGTATTTTCCCATTAAAATTTTGGGATTTTTGGATATTTTGTAATTTAATTTGTTTATAATAAGATAAAATTACATTAGATGTGATTTCTAGATGGCAGAATATTTCGAGATTTGTATTTATTTCAAAAATTCTCAAAATCAATTTAATGTATTTTTTAAATTGACAAATTGTATCAAATTTTTGATCCAATTTCGAGAATATAAACATCATAAATTTGATTGGTTAATTGGCAGATCATTATCATGAACTCGCTGTCCAATTCGGTTCTCCTGTTTCTGGCGTGCCTGAATCAATTTGTTATCATCCAATCATCGAACACTCGAACATTTACCGTTCCACTGGGACGAATGAAAATTTTGGTGGATATTGATACGGACGTCGAGTTGATGTTAAAGGAGTAATTTTATTCAATAATTAAGTAAACGGTTTTTTATGTTCTTGACGTCAGACTTAACGGATATAAGTTTTGGCTGCTCAGAGTTGATCATACAATATGAAAATATCACTGATTCTCGAAATGGCAAGATAACGTGTAAGTATATTAATGAAAATGATGAAATTGAATTTAAGACATGCAAGTTTTCATTTCAAGAAAAGTACAACGATCCTGTGGTCGATTATATGATCGGATTAAAGTTCAAACTGAATAAACAGACGAAATACATGTTTTCAAATAAGATTATTGACTTTTATTATACTAGTATCCAAAAATATAGATTTAAGGTAAAGGTCAAAGAATTATCAATTTCATTTAGTGGTTACACTCATAAATGTGGCTCAAATATAGAAAACACGATCAAATTTGGGTATGGTTTCGGTTCAAGAGATGTAATATCTCCATGTGTATCTGATGGTCGTAACGCAATAGATGAAATTGATCCTACTTCTTCGGAAAATATCGATGAAATCACTGAATATAACCCATGTCCGATAAAAGATGAATCACATCCAGATGTATCTGATGCAATAAATTTGACTGACGTGAGTGATCATTCGACTTTGGAAAATATCACTGATATGAATGAATACAATCAAAGTGATATCATTCAAGAAAACATTGAAGTCGGAAATTCCAAAAAGACTGTAGTTATTATTATATCGATAATCATTGTCATACTAACCTTGATGATTGCCGCCGTCATAATTTTTGCCGCAAAGAAAAAGATAATAAAACTGCCCGATCTCAAAACTATCAAGGGTAGAAAATAACTGATTGCTGACTACAGTTTAAATAAAATATATTTAAAAAAATATCTCATTCTCTATTTTGATAGTATAAATTAATTCTTTGAATAGTTAGTTCTCAAATAGTTGTTGAATTTGCTTGAGCCATTCGTGATAAAATATTATGGCTTAAACAAATTTATAGATGTATCATATGAGGCTCAATGAAATTATGATTGGTTTGAATAAAAAATATTTTGATTACACCATGTTCCGTTATAACTGGCTGACATTCCGATGATGACATTTTAAGGTCCTGATGTTTAATTTACCATAATAAACTAAAGTTCATAAAGGTTCTTTGCTATCGGGAAAATCCAAAGCTTCGTAAACAACAGCACATATTACACTATTGAATCTGTAACAATATATTCACAACCACTAAAAGTAGAATCTATATAAATACCTATTTACTAATAAATACCCCATCAGAATCTTTGAATGTAATCATCAGACAGTTGGCCATTTTGGACAGAAAAATGGTGTAATACATCTTTTGTGTCATTAATTTTTTCATATTCTTAACATAAAAACAGCGGATTTGAAATTTTGAAATTCAGAAATTTAATATCTTAAAAATGCAAAGTTGAAAAATATTTTAATTAAGGTATGGACAATATGGTTTTTTAATTCACTCTTTGAAATGTTTAGATTCTGATATGCTATATTTATATTATTGGAGAGGTAGATCCACACTGAATATACCATATGCGAAAATTCTATATAACATAAAGAAACTAGACTATAGTAACAATATCGACGTTGTTGACATTTAATGAATTATATTTTTAGTAATACAATAACATAATTGTTTGATAATTGGATGAATTTAAAAATAAATTTATTATTTGAGTAGGATATCACTTATCAAATTGTAAGGTTATTTGGACATAAATGTAAAAGTTTTTTTAATATACTTACAACAAATACAATGACATGTGTTCTGATATATGAAATTATTTGTTGCCAGTCTAGGTTGAATGACCCATATTAAATGCCCTAATTGCGAATATTGAGTTTCTATACGGCGGCAATTCAGTTACCACATGACATTATTGAATGTCTAATTTGCATGTTGGAATGTTAAAAACTGGAATTAAAGACAAACATTCTTGTATTTGGAAACAACCCAATTACTGCCAAAATGTATTTTTTAAACATATAGTTAATTTCTTTGAAATATATTATAGGTAATTGCGATTCTATATTTCATCCTTCCAGTTCTATATCTACACTATTGAAATAAAATTATTAAATCTGTAAAACATCTCTACAGCAAGTTGATAACACGGAAAGTGAGATAATATATTTCTAATGAAGCCATCGAACTTTTAATATAAATGTCGCAGGAACATGGAAACATCGCCAACGTCTATCGATGATAAGTAAAAAAATATGCCGTAAGTCGTGCGCCAATCATTTGAAAATGAATGAAGAGCAGTAGACGTTCTTATCTGCTGCAGAGAAAGGCAGAAACACGTGTGTGAGGTGAAACGCCATGTTTACAAAAATCGAGACAACAATTTACCATGCACTTGCATGTGAAAACTGCTTAATATTGCCAGAGGTTCAAGATATCGTTAGAGAGCAGAACAATACCGGTGTATCTACGGCCACAATATCAAGAAAAATCAGAAAGATGAGGCGCTGGATAGAATCCGCCAGATTGCGAGAACCATTTATTTCATAAATTTTGTTGGTTTAATATGGGTAATCAGAGTTTAATGCTTTACACATATTTGAATTATCAAGTGTTGATTCTTTTCTTCGAATAAGATCAAGTGTCACATTTCACTCCTGGATTTAAAAAAGGCTGCTGGGCAGCAATACAAAATTTCAAGTTAGGAAATGTACAATTGCAAGAAGAGGAATATAGAATTGCTTGCATGTGAAAACTGCTTAATATTGCCAGAGGTTCAAGATATCGTTAGAGAGCAGAACAATACCGGTGTATCTACAGCCACAACATCATGAAAACTCAGAATGACGAGGTGCTGGATTAAATCAGCCAGAATAGTAGAACCATTTATTTAAAAATTTTGCTGATTTAATATCCGTAATCAAAGTTTTATGCTTTCCACATATTTAAATTATCAATTATGGACTATTATACTTGAATGGCATCAAGTTTCACCCTTCACTCAATGTATTTAAACAAAGTTGCTGAGCAGCAACACAAAATTTACAAAAAACGAAATGTACAATTGCACGGATGATATTCTAGAAATCGAATACTCGGTATAATTTCTTTTTATATTTCTCAGCAGAAAAAATGATTGTCAAAATACAAAAGATTCATAGTTCAAATCATTGCATAAAATACAAAAACGACAATGCATTAAAAAAGTGATGGTTTTAATCGGAAAATAGAGAGTGATCAAATATAGACATATATTTAGTTTACATATACAATTATGGAATTGATTAAATCAAAATATCGACAAAACCTTAGATATGGACAGCGAATTATAATTGTAACTAAATGATTCAAAACCATTTACTAAGATATACCCACGGTTAATGACCATTGATTGTTTATGTGTGGGAAAAGTATGAATACAAAAATATAATCCGATAAAGGGGTAAAAATATGAGAAATATTTAAAATATATTGAATGTAAATAATGACATATATCTTGAATTACGGCTGAATTTAGCATTTAGAAACATTAAAAATTGGAATAATTTCAAATAAAAATATTTTTGTGTAATCAATGAATTTCTTTACGTTTGACAATTAGGAATGTATCGATTAACAAATGCATCGTTTAAAAAATTTTTTTGCACTATCTGTTTCGTGAATTGTGCACTATTATTTCATTTCAATGATTGCTTCTATGTTTATAAACTATTTTAGATGTTATTACGAGTTTATTTGTGGTTTATAATCATTTTGTCAACATCTGTGTATATTTTCACTATTATTGACATAAACAAAACAAAGAATAGAATATTTTTCCAATTATTTATCTATATTAATTATATTTGATTTCGAATTCGGATTATAAAATTGAGTTGATTTGGGCCTACTATCATAGATCCCAACAGATTCATTTGTTTTAACATTCTTAAAAATTATATGATTGCAAATATTTATCCAAATCTGCAGATTAGTGTTTTTATTTTTCCATATTTTGTTAAAGTTCATTAAGGTTGAACTAATCCGATTAATTATGAGTCTAGTAATGTTCAGTTTACTCATATCTTCGATTTTTATTCTGAAAACCTCTCTAGAAGCACTTCCAGAGTTCAACACATCATTCAATGTATCTCTCGGAAACACTCGGGTTACGATAGAACTTGATTTACAACATATGGAGTACCGTTTTTCACAGTAATTTATTCAATAATTTAGGACCAATAATGCCACCTTCTTTAATGAGCACATAAAAACTTTGGACATCAATGGTTCGGAATTGATTATCACATTCGAAAATGTTATCAATGAATCTTCGTCTGAGATAAAATGTGGATTCAATGATTCTGAACACGAGATAGAAATCAGTGGTTGCTACGTGTCGATACAATCGAATCAAACGAATTCTATCGGCAATTATTCCATTGGATATAAATTTAAACTTGCAAAAAATACCAGATATGTCTTATCGGAACACCAAATACCATTAAATATCGATGAAACGGAACAAGGGCTTGAATTTTATATCAATCGCATTAATATCACATTTCGGTGTTTTACTCAGATGTGTGTACTGATTAACCAAAGCTTGGTACCTTTAACGAAGGAGATGAATGATAGTTTTGAGATATATCCATGCGTCAATGATGGAAGATCATACTCCAATCTGACCGATCCTTATCTTTCCATGGATTTCGATGTAATTCGTTTATAAAACCAGACTGAATGTGTGACAAAAACAGTATTCTGGACATTCAGGAATATACTGATTATACTCCTGTTTTTCCTGTGCGCTACGCATGTCATTTCAGATCGGCAAAATATTTATCGCTGCTTCACTGTGTGCTCAACCTCGCAAGAAAAAGACGGGCGTTGTGCTGTGAAATCAATAAGCATCTCTTTGATTTAACATAAATATCTAGAGTATTTTTTAAATTTTTGATGTTCAAATAAATATTTTGATATATATTGATGGTGAATCCTTGAAGCAGTTACGAAGAGCCTTAATAATTAAAATTCAAGAATTGGATTCCATAAAAGTCGTTTTTTTTTATGTTAGATGATACGATTTAATTGTTCAGTAAAAATTTTTAAGAACTACAATGAACCATATATAATATTTTGCGTTGGTAGATATCACCTAACAGGGCACGCATGCCAGGAAATTTTAAGCACATTATTTAATTTACACAAGTGAAGATATATAATAATCACCTCTTTAAGACATAAAATGAAATAGCCAAAGGCTATAATTGATATATATAATATCAAGGTTAATATTACAGTTGATTTGAAACGGTTTCTTAACAAATTTTATGAGATTGAAAACTCGTTGTTTAAAGTATTTTTATGTATACAAGATTATAAAGTAAAAATTTTGCTTCTGTACTTTTATACAAATTCGGAAATTAAAAAGTATAATTATAACAATCTATATTTTTTTTTAAATCAATAAATGGATGTATTTTGTAATTAGACGCATGTTTTGTACAATCGATTAAATATATTTTTAAATTAATTGATATATTCTTACCATAAAAAAATTATGCTCCTAAAACTATCAAGGAAAAATTGCTCGATTTATTAGGAATGAAATTATCCGTTTCATTCATTATATAGGCTTAAGAACTTTGCTAACATTAGTCAATCGGAAGAATATAGGATGTCTATATGTGCTTTGTCATCGATTTTGCAATTTTTGTTTATTTCTCTTGAAAATCTGATAGAAATATCGATTAATTATTTTATGAAATGTGATGATCATATAACCTAGAAATTTATATCTTTTTCTTTCTTAAAATATCTAGTTTTTTGATTTAAAAACTTCGTGTTTATTTTTGGAGTCATAATTTTAGAAAAAAATCATCTAGTGTGTTTTGTACAACATCAAAATTTCACTGTACAATTGTGGAACCTTAATGAATATTTCGATGAATATTTTATAGATTAATGTCAATCTGAAAAGCTTAAATTACATATTATATTATTAGTAACCTCTGAATAATTGACAATGATTTAACACCACAAAATCAATAAAAATATAAATTGATCGAATCCACTGAATACTCTAAAATATTTTTATCGAATTGATGAGATTGCAACATAATAGTTTGAAACGACACACAAATACTATCTTTCAGTGAGATTCATCTCCCTATTATTTTACGAAAAATTTCGATAAAGAAACATATTTTATCATAAAAACGTAAGATATTTTGGATAATATTTGGAGAAAAACGGTTAGTTAGGGATAATGAAGTCTTGTTTTAAGCAAACCATTACATAGTCTGGAATCAAAATCATGTTCATAATGCCGATTGTTATAATTTTCAATATAAACTGTTCATAATTTAAAAGCATAACAAACTACTATTAAGTATAAAGAAATTCTTTGTCAGTTGTCGAAAACTGATTGACGTAACATTAACAAATGAACCAATAAAGTATGAATAGTATATTAATCAAAACCACGCGAATAAATATTAAAATGTTTTACCCAATTTAGTGATCCAAATGATAGATTAATCAGTCAAATGTATTTCTTGAAATAATCGATGATAAATTTTACATAGGATTTAATCTGTTAATTTAAATCCAATATCTGAAATTTATCTTGAATTTTAACTCCAGGATATATATTTTTATTTGATCCATATACAATTAAAACTTACTGTTTTCAGAAATTGGGAGACAAGATTTAGGATACAATTAGAAATAGGTGGAGTAATAATATATATTGTTTAAATGCAGTCGAAACAATTAATTAAGCTAAAGATAACATGATTAATTAAATTGAAATATCTCATAACATGTAATATACGTTTCATTTTGCTTATATATGTGATCAGATGTGGATACTTATAGTTTTTAATCAAGGATATAAAATTTTATGAATTGTCATAAATCACATATATCGGTATTGCATTATCGATTCCCAATAAAGTAATAAAAATTACCATCGATAAATTATATTTTTGGTTTAATCATTTTGAAAATTATGTTTCATTTATTTAGGGTGAAAGGATTTTTTCTAATTTTTCGATTAGGGATTGATTGAAAGATATAATTAATGCAGTCGTTCAAAAATTTGTCGGTTAATGTTTAACTATATTTAATTTGATATCGCTTTATCGTTTTCAATCTGTTTTGTCGATCACTGTAAATATTTTTCGGATTTTATCAAACATTGATTTAGCAGATTTGTATTTATAACGGAATTTATAATCGGACACAGGATACACGACTTATATTCATGGCTTCTATTTCAGGTACTCGAAAATTCATTTTAATTTTAAGGCATCTTTTTGAATTATATTTCATCTTTTCATGTTGCGCATGAATAGTGAAAATAAAACGAGAATTAATAAATAGTTAGACAACAATCCTTGTCAAAACTCAATGAAACTTTTTTAGTTGATAAATACAGAGTGTTTATAAATAGAAGTTAGCAAATTTAGATGACGGGAACATTATACAGGGTAGAATTCTCTCAGAATTTAAAAAAAAACATTGAATGTAATTATACTTTCAAAATAATATCCCGACCTTCAGTTAACAAATCATAAATTTCTATATTAAATTGTTTTGTCCGATAATATTTACAATAAACAATATGTGAAATCGTGTTTTGATTATTGCTTAATAAAATGATTCGAATATTGACAGTTTATATATGAATTTGGAAAATATACAGCGACGAGACTTCGTTCAAATTAATATATAAAATAGAATCAATCAGAAATATGCTAAACTAATTGATAATAATTATATGAAGTGTCGTTTTTCTACATTTATAAAGTAGGATTTCGTGTTTTTGTATCATTTAGATCGATTTCAGTTTTTTTCAATTTTAGTCATCATTAATTAAATGGAATCAAATTAATTCTTTTAGATTAAGTGTATATTTAAATTTCATTGATAATGTGTGTAATATTTTTGTCATAAACAGAGAAATCGGATACAAAATATTTGAAAACGACATTCAGTATATCTACAAGAGCGAATTTCATTTTGTATGAAACTGATGCGAATATTTCAATAATTTAACAAATGCAATTTGATTCTATGGTAAACAATGTCCCTTTGTCTCAATATCTATTTTTCACCCAAAACCAATATTCCTACAATTTGGACTCTAACTTATATGTTAAAATATTTCGTAATTTTCGTTTTCATATGACTTGGCACGCGCGTAATATTCGATGATATATATAAAAAAACTAGCCTTGTCATTAAAGCGAAGAAATAAATGTTTACCTATCTTTAAAATGTTGTTAATACATGGAATCCAAGATTCCTTGCAAATGCTTTAATTGTACACAAATTCATAAATATAATAATTTGAAACGAAAAGTACGTAATATTGAACAAATTAATTTGCAAAAGCTACATGCAGCGTTAATAAATGCGCAAAATGAACTGATTTCTAAACATTAATGTTATTTTGACTAAAATAAAAGGTTTTGACTGTATATTACAACCATTTGTGAAATTATTGTCTATTTTTCCGTTTTTTCCAAATCTTCTCCCTCATTGCAGAAAAATTAGATCGAGTTTTGTTGCATAAGTTAATTCAGTATATTAGTACATCAATTTAAAGACAATTTTACAAGGTGTGTCAATATAATAATACTGATTGATTTTGTTAATCGTTTTATTTCAACGTTGATATCGATTGAATTAAAAATAAAGCATTCTAGACCAATACTGCCGCATTCTAAATTTCTTATAAAGCCAATATTATTTCATCTAATGATAAGGAATTTTAATAGTAACATTATTATATTATGACTCTAACAGATATTCGAGAATTTTTAAATAGATATTTTGTAATGTATATCAGCGCTTTCAAAATTTCTTGGATTTACACTATTTTTGTATGTTCTGACAATAGATATATGTTATCTTGAAGTAAATAATTAAAAGGCATTAAAACGCACATTGTCAGTAATGTAAATACAGATATGTAATTCAAAAAAAAAATGATGGTTATCTAATTTTGAGTATACGCGCAATATATCTCACTCTATTCTATACAAATTTTATTCGTTATGTTGGTTTGGTAATTTTAAACAGTATAAAGTATATATGTACATATCACATACATTATTTAAATTTTTATCATAGTTATAATTCATTCACATCATCTGAACCATTATATCAATATCTATGTATAATTATGATACTTTTATAATTCATAAACAAATTTCCATTTTTAAAAGGATAAGATGTAGTCAGTAAGCTGATTTTTGTTAAATATACCGTAAACCCTGTCATTTTTTTAGCCATTTTGGACAAGATTTAAAACTAAACGGAAATATAGCGAAGGGTTTCCAAAAAGGATTATAAAATGCAGTAAAGCCGAAATATTTTTCTCAAAATAACAGGAAAATATAGATTTCAGTGCATTTTGGGTAGTAATTAACGCTTCAAAAAGCTTTTGTAAATTAAATGCTTCGGTTATACGTACCTTGAATTTATATCATCTATTTATTATTTTTTTCTCAAATCTCACCCATATGCAATTAATCTTCCATTACATTATTAACAAAACATCTTAAAGATACTCGAAAAAATATTTATTAACTTTAATGTTAAGGCTAGCGTTTGGGGTATATAGTATCGTTTTTTGCCATATGTTAATTGATCCGAAAATTCTTAATTTCAAAGTATTCCAAAACAATAAGTTATATTAAAAATTATAGGAAAATTATTTGTGGCTTAAAAATAGACAGATGAATATTAGATAAGCTATACAGTATATAAATTATTATAAATTTATGAATAATCTGAAAATATTGTAAGATTTATATGTCTCTACGTAATCGCTTATTATATATAAATGTCAAAATATGCAAATAAGTAGGATTATAAATGATGAAAATATTCTTTATATATTTAATCTTGCATTAATGTCACAAATAGAATTGGAACATATATTTTAAGAAACTTTTAACAATCCATCAAATTATCGAGAAATAAATACTTTTTTTCGCATGTTTAATTAATCAGCTTTGTTTATATATTTGAAATATTCATCGCTGTAAATGTACATCTTTATAATAGTTTAAACTCAAATATTATCGAAATCCGATTAAATATTTTGTATTCTATGTTACCTCAAATTCTTCCCCTATTAGTCCTTCTGTTGTATATTCATGAAACTGTGCACTCTATATCATTTAATATATCGCTTGGAAGATTGAATATTATTGTGGATCTTGATTTATATATTGTATATCATATTTCAATGTATGTATATTCCTCAATTTAGTAAAGATATCAAAATATTTAAAACGGAGCACTTCAAGAATATAAGTATTGATTCTACGCAACTCAAATTCAAATATGAAGATAGAGAAGATGGATCATTTCTGCTAATAAAATGCAACTCATTTAATAGGGAAAATGAAATCGAAATTAGTGGATGCAACGCATCGATTAAATCAAGGACAATTAGCCCCATAATTAGTTATTTAATAGGATATAAATTCACACTGAACAAACGGGCCAAATATGAATTTCATCAACAGGATATGCGATTTATGATTGATTCTAACAGTATCAAACAACTTGCATTTAGTTTAAATTATTTATACATTATATTTCGTGGATATAATATAAAGTGTGTTTTGAGTACAGGAAGATTGGAAATGACATTCCATGATTTCCAATCAACTAACGAAATATATCCGTGTGAAATAAGAAATGCAAAATATATCAATGAATCTGATCCACTAGGCCCTTCGATTGATCACACAAATCAATTTAATCGAGAATCATTATCACAGAATAAAGATTTATGGACTACAAAAACGACATTGATTACATTTCTACCGATCTTGGTGTTTATAATATTTCTGATAATTTTATATAGTTATAAATCGTCAATTCGTAGAGAAGACACTCAAAATCATCAAGATTGTCCTGAATAATTTGATTATAATTAGACTGTATTTTTAATAACATAGTTAGTTCTTGATATATTTTTTTCTATAGTCGATTCAAATATAAAATGAAGAAATATATATCTGTTGTATAAAATTCAAAGACTATTTTATTAAATATATTATTAGATAACTGCCCATTTATAAAATATACGGAAATCAATTCATGGAATTGAAACCATCAGTTTTGTAATGATTGAATTTTAACACNCAATTATTTATTTTAAAAGTTAATTTTAGACTTTTATTCCGTTAATAAGTTGTAAACATTTAGATTTTGATCTATCAATATGCTAAAAGATATTTCAATGATATTACCGTAAATCCTGTCTTATTTTTACACAATTGAGAAATAAAGATTTGGAAAAAACGTAAAAATAAAATGGGAAAAATTCGAGAATTTAGAAAATGATGGTAAAATGCAGTAAAACGCATTAATTTAAAAGAAATTTAAAAAAATGAAAAATTCACTTTATTTTGAGCAGTACAAAAGGTTTTATTTGGCCTTTTGAAAATGAATGTATTCAATTTTATGTACGTTGATTTGTAAAAGAACAATTTAATTTTTAAACATTTGTTATGATCCCATCTATTGGCAATCAATCTTGTATTCAACTTATATAAACCTCATTTTAAAGATACTTGACAATTTCTTTCTTTATATTTAGGCTAAGGTAATATATATTTTGGATCAAGTCGTTTATTCTGCACATATTTATTGATGTGATAACGAAAATAACGAAAAATTAATCATCGTACAACTCTAAGTAAAATAGTTTTTGGCGGAATAAATATACATAGTTGAAAAGTAGTTAGGTAGAAAATTAGGCAGGGTTTACAATATATCGTTCTATTTTATAAATAAATACTTCAAAAATGATAAGCATTTTTATCAGATTCTCTGATAAAATGTAACTTAGATATAAAGGATGATGCAATACGTTTGATATTTCAAAAACTATATGAAATAGTGCATAAATCTATTCCTGTATAGTCAGAATATTTGAAAACAATTTCTAACAAACGCAAAATGGATTGCTTATTAACTTTCTAAATATAATATTTTTTGAAATTTATATTAATTCAAAATCGATAATGATTGAATTCATTAATA
Source organism: Thelohanellus kitauei (assembly GCA_000827895.1). Classification (NCBI taxonomy): domain Eukaryota; kingdom Metazoa; phylum Cnidaria; class Myxozoa; order Bivalvulida; family Myxobolidae; genus Thelohanellus; species Thelohanellus kitauei. The sequence goes on from JWZT01004521.1 coordinate 33,662, forward strand.
ATTAATTTTTAGTTAATATTGCATATTTTTGAAATTTAAATATGGTTAAATTGCGGATTATTAGTTAATTAAATTTTTTGATAATCTTATCTATTTATATGATGAATAAATTTTCGAATATATCAAATATTTAACATTCTTCTAATATTTCGATACCATTTTTTATTCTCATTGAATTTTTAGATTATGTTATATTGAATATGTTTTTATTATTTATCATGTTTGAATTAAAATTTGTCAAATATTGTATTTTATATATTATGATAATATTGTCAATGTTTTTTCCATTTTTTAAGAAAATGCCTTTATGAATGATAATTTTAAATAATTGTTTATCTGTCATAGAAATATTATTAAAGTGTATCTAATCTGATTTAATATTCATTGAATGATGTTTTTTAATTTCTTAATAATTTTAATATTTTACCAAATACTTATTAAACTGAGGAATATCAAACAAAAACATTTAATATATCACTTGGGACCACCAAAATTGTTATCAACATAAATTTTGATATTGACGTTGATTATTACAGGTTCGAAACAGATGAAATTAGAACATAAGCAATAACTGTTCAGATTTTTCCATCAAATGTAACAATACAATGGAGAATCGTGGTTGGAGATAAAATAAAAACTAATATTTTTCAAAAAAAAATAAGGAAATAAGTCAATGCATGTTATATCTTCACAGCAACATTATAATCATTATCAACCATCATTATTTTGTGTATAAATTCATTCTCCCCGAAAAGAACAAGTACATATTT
>JWZT01004522.1:0-29061 GCA_000827895.1 Thelohanellus kitauei
TAACTGTTCTTGACCAAGTAGGCTTAACATCAGCATGAGAGTAAATCGTGGAAGGGCACCGATAGGAATAGCCTCAATAACAGTCCTGATCATTCTTAGATCTCGAAACGTATCGGTCTGCGACGCCATGACCAAATGTGGCAGTCTGTTCAAAAAAGTTGCAAGGACCTACAACAAAGTAGTGTTCGTTTAATTTTTATCTGACTTATTTGAATTTTTACAAAACTCACTTAATAATTGAGTTTTAATGATGGGAAACGTACCTTTTTAATCTGTGTGTTTCCATTCAACATAATATTGAAGGCAACCAGCATCAAATGATTTACTTACCGCCATATTAGCCTTAAATGAATCCAATTGAATAGGTATTTTCATAATGGAAAAATATCATAAGAAGGAGTTCATGAGAGAATATGGACAAATTAATGGCTACAATGGAAGATGGTTTTTAGCTCAATAACCCCAGGAGACTCTGATGCAGGATCTCTGGTACATTGTTCTCCCCTCGCCATTTTTCTAAGCGCGCGCACATGCACAAAACTGTTTCAAAGACTTTCTAACTCTATTTTCGTCTAGTCATCTATATTGTATTGTTTGGAACAAGAAGAAGAAATTGTCATTCTACTGGATCACTGCCCGTGCTCATACCAACACATTCGAGGGGTCGTGGAACGGGTTAAAAATGAAAATATCGCCCAGGAAACGTCGATTAAAATCACTAGGACGATTTTCTAGATATACGTTTGTGGCGCCGCAAGAATTCGAATTATCTATGAGGTGGGCTACTCAATGAGATTAAGAAAATCATATTCAGACACGAATGAATTGTATTTTTGAATTTTGTCTTGAGTTTTCAGTGTTTTTTTTTTGAGTTTTAATGCCCTTATCCGACCCATTTCGAGATTATCCGGAAATGGGGGGAACAAAGTACCATTCAACCCTGACGCCTTTTAAAGACACACGAAAAGAGAGATGCACGCATCCATACAGAGCAACTGCTTTTACCTTAAATAATTCTTAATTTAAAACCTTTTCACTTTTCCGACCCAAAAGACTGGTTATTATCATGTTTAAATGAAATTTAAATTTTAAAATTAAAGAGTAATAAAAAAATGAACTTATGAAAGGAAGAAACAAACCTCAAACCTCTTTATACAAAATCTCCCCTTCCCCAGTGACGGAACATGTCTCCGGACCGTTCAAGCTTGGAATAAATAAAGTTTTCCAGCCCAAATGTCTATTCAAACTTACACAGAAAAATACCCCAAACGAAATTTGAAAGGGGGGGGGGGGGGGGAGTTGGAGTCAAAATTGTCATTATGGGCAAGGCAACTACGTCATCCTGAAGTAGTGTTTAGCGCATGAAGTTAGGCTGAATTTTTTGGCTTTTAAATTTCTGAAAATTCCCAATAAATTATAGCTCCCCATCCCCAAATGTAAAAAGTTTAAAAAAATTCCATGTCAAAAAATGCGTGTTAACAAAACCCAAGCCATATTCAACGGATGGTGACTTACTTAAAATTTCCAACATTACCTTTTTCCAAACCAAATGTTAGTTGTGACCGTGTTAAAATGAAGTCGTATTTGTAAAGATCACAACTAAATTAAATTATGAAGAAACGAAATAGAACTTAAAACCCCGTAAGAAGACAATGGGTGATATCAATTAATAAAAACTAGCTGGCTTCAGAGGATGATGTCTTTGTCTCCTCGTTTCACACGATTATCTATTGAGTATCTCTGGTCAGACAGGGTTAATCGACCGGCTATAGTTCGTGATTACTATACTCAGAAAGTTCAATAGGTAGTTTTTCCATGTTTTATATTTTCTGTAACCTACCGGGCTTTGAAAGCAAAACCGTGAAAAGTGACGATGCTTATTACACACCTAAATATGTATGGTTATGAATAACGATATTGTAACACATCGGGACGATATTTTCACCTTTTTTGCAATAATTAATGACATCGTCCTCCATAAATAAAATCAAAATGATTACAAAATATAATCAAGTTTCATAATATCGTTAAAAATAACCATAAAATCTAAGGTGTTCAATAAGCATCATTAGATTCATGATTTTGATAAAATAACTCGGTAGTTTCAGTATGTTAGCATATAATGTGTTTTAGGATCAAATCCAATGTTCATTTTGAAGTTCAGAATCAAGTTTTGACGAGATAAAAAGTTTTCAAAGTGCCCAATTTTTTTCAAGATGAGGTGACTAGATTTTGTGTGAAAAAAGGCAGATAAACCCATTTGCTGTATAAATTTATTTGAATATCTGAATTCATACAAAGCAGTCCAATAGTTACCTCTGATTGTTAAGACGATAGAAAAATAAATTTGCTGTTGTGTTGAAATGATTGGCATGAACAACAAGATAATTAAAATGTCAGGCGTGTAATATCACGCGGATAATATCGAATTACGATCGTGTCCCATATTATTTGCCGTGAGCTCGGTTGCGGAAGATATGACGATGATGGAAACGAGACATGGTTTCCTGACCTACATTTTCAGTAATTTATGTAACATGGATGCAAAGTGTATTCTGTTAGGTGAGTTTGGTTGATGTTTCTGGTGCAGTGTTGGAACCATCAATTTCACACCAGGGTCTTTGAGTAGTTACAAGTTAACAAAATAAAGAAATAGAAAGCAGAAAATATATAAATGGAGTTAAGAACCAGGCTGACGTTTACACTGTATTTTTAGCAATTTCCTATAGCCGGATTGAATTATCACTATTAAATGTATAACACTGTAATCTAAGGTGTTACGGATCACTTGGAGAGGTCCTTTATCATCCAGGATGAAAAAGGCGCGGGAACATTCCCATGATAAACTTCGTAAAGTCACAGATAGCTAAAGACATTTTCAAGAAAAAAATCACAAAAATGTCAATCTATTAGGTGTTCAAAACATACTAAAATTGAATACATGAGCCAATCCTAAAGGTAATTTGGAAGTACCGATTGATTTCGGTTATGGATAAAACGTTTAGTGTCAGTGAACCAAGCCGTTTTGCGAGGAAACAAACGAATGAAAACCAGAGCGAATGAGTGATCAGCATGAATCTGGTTATAACAGACTGCTTCTTCATCTTGATAATATTTTAAAATATTATTGTTAAAATTCGCATTATTCATCCAAGTATACACTAAATCCAAATATAGTTGTTTCGTGAAAGCGAGAACAAATATACCCAAACCATAAACATTTGATCAGATTGGCTCGCCCTCTAATAAGATTATTTATATTATTAAATCGTAAGCAAGCCCCATTCGAAGACTCGTTGGTTGTTGTAGGTATATTCACTCGCTTTTGAGTATAACAAACTTGAATTGAACAGATATAAAATTTATCAGATGCGAGTTCCCAAATGTACAGGCTATCGAAGACAAACTAACGAAACTATGAAAATAATGCGATTGGGTTAAAAAATATACAGATGAGGTTTTCATTTGAAATATTCATGGGCTAACAATTGGGTACTTGTAGGTCGAAAAAATGGATGAAATGATAGCATTTCCTCCGCCAAAGCAACATAATTTTTATACTTGCATTTAAGACGCTAAATAAGTGAGTGTCATACCTTGTTCAATATGCCTTTTGTGGGCCTACACTCGAAAATTTCTGCATGATTGTTTTGCTTCAGTAATCCTTCGTAAGACTGTGGCAATTCTAGCATAAACAAAATTTTTCTCATCTGATCCAAAGATGAGTCTCCATTAAACAACGTTACTCCAGAATAAGCTTCGGCTATCACACATCCACAGGACCAGATATCAACAGCTGTTGTGTAATCACTAACACCAGCAATCAATTCTGGTGCCCGATAATGCCGAGAGCAAATATAAGCAACATTCGATTCATTTTGTACAAGTCTTTTTGCACTATTAATAAAAAAATCGTACCTTCCAAAATCACAAATCTTTAAAACATTCCTATCCTCAGACAGTAAAATATTCTGCGGCTTAATGTCACGATGGCAAATATTGCGGACGTGAATATAGTCGATCCCAGATATCAATTGAAAAGCATATTTTTTTAACACCGATTCTTGTGGAATAACACCAGATTTAACATTATCTCTCATAAAATGTTGAAAACTGATTGGGCAATACTCCATAATTAATCCCAAATAGGTTGATCCGTTTTCGGCTTGTATTTTAAAATAGTACTTCATCTGTATAATGTTCGGATGATTCAGTATTCTCCCAATTTCCAATTCTCTATTTTTGTATCTTGCATCTTGATAGACGGTTTTGAGAGCCACCCTCTCAGAAGGAGTCCTGTGGCTTAGTGAACTGGGTGTTCCACGCTTGGGGTTGAGGATCATATCGGCTCGATACACAACCCCAAATGTGCCATGCGATATTCTCGTAACGCCTGAGAGCAATATATTAACGGGTCGATCAGGAAGATCCTTTGTATAAACCTCGAATATACCCCTTGCTAAATTCACAGATGGAACTTACGAATCATCGCGTCGGCTGATGGGTCAACTTTTCCATTAGAAACGAGGCCGTTATTAGCATCTAATTTCATTGAGTTAAAATTGCATATTTACAATTATTGCGGCTGCGGCTTCATTCTTACATTGGTTATTAATTCGGCTATTCTGATAATTTTAATTTTCCTAATTTCTAACCAAATAATAGAATTTAAATTTTTGTGGGATTTTACATGGATATTAAAATGTAAATATAGTTATCTTCGCGATTCAAAAAGTTGTTAAAATCATTTAGAATTACATTATGGTGAAAAGGAGATAGTCAACGAGTTAAATTGTTTTAATCCGTCTTTTTCATTGTACTGTCAATGAGTTCCGCCATTAAGTGATCCTAACCGGTTGGTAATATCCATATGGATTTAGAGCCAGTCAGCACTTATGAAGCAGCTCCGAGGGTGATTTTCAAGGTTTTTGTTACAAAGCCAGAAGATTATCAAAAATACATTTTATGCCTGGTGACCCATGACCTTAACAATTAACAGAGGAATGTGTTTTTTAACTTAACATCGCCTAATGTCATTGGTTATCGGATCTGAGTACAGTTGCTTTTCACGACTGACCCATTAAGAGCAATCGTAGATTATCAATAATCGTACTGATCAGTCTCACGGTAATTTGACGATCGCGTGCATTCAACATAAAGATTAGTATTCTGTTTTAAGATGAAGTCAATTTAGCTTTGGCTGATACCCAAACGTCGATAATCAAAAACCTTGATTCAAGGATCTGAGGAGAAACTCACCAATTGATGCCCAATTCTGATCCAGAAAAGATTATCCATTACACGGAGATCTGTTAGGCTTACTGATTTATTATCGATCACTGTTATAATCGTTCCAAGTTACACACCTAGAGCATGATGTAGATCAAAAACCATATTTTTAGCATCTTAACACCACCAAAACTCAACTACATCAAAGAATCATTTCATAGATGGTGCACTGACTGTCTCAATGGTCTGTAATATGCCATCTAACCATTGGTTGATATTGATTTCGGTACAGAAAAGTAGTTGGGTATTTTACTGTCTAACGATATTCTACTGAATAGTAAACCTTTGGTTACTTGAATTTATTCACAGATTTAATATTTTATTGGATCAACTCTCGGGCACTTCTAAGCATTGTTTCAAAATAAAATCTGTTTAAAAATGCAAGAAATGACGAGTTGGAAACAAATGTGTTTTCTTCTCAACAATGAAAAATGCAACAAAATCATTCAATTCGAATGGAATCGAAATATTTAATCGGTATTTCGTGATGGTTGAAAACTATTATAATTAGTTTTCTGAAACGAAATATTTCGGGATATGCAAGGTCATCTTCCAGGTAGTATAAACAATAGTTAGAGGATCTTGAATGCAACCTAAGATAATGGCAGGATAAATGGATATAAAACTATGTAATTATTGGTTGTTAAACAACAGAATGTTTGTTTTGTGACCGTGCATCGAATATCCATCGTTTCAGATTTCAACTTAACGTATGGAATATTTGAAAGAATAAGAAAATGTCCATATGAGCATCGACTTTGCACAAATTACAGTCATAGCGCATAACATAGGAGTGAGGGTTAGAAATAAAACCAAACTCGAAATACTGGTCGTCTGAAAATATTACTGAATCTTTTGTTCATAAATATACCCAGACCGAGCGCATAATCATTAAAATCCTTGTTTAATCGAAATTACAATTTTAGCCCTTTTGATGATTGATAATGTTAATTGGTGTTTCCGATTGATATAAAACCGACCAGAGTATCGGGATTTCAGATTTGATTGAGGTCAAATCCAGGAATTTCATGATCACTGAATTTCTAAGTGTTTTTCCAACCAATATAACGGTTTCTCAACAATATAATTTCATCTGTCCTGTTTAGGTTCAGAATTTGAATAGTAACCCCATCTACCATTGATTCGTTCAGGTAACATGAAAATTTTATTAAAATAATGGCCGATAATGAGTTACTATAACAACTTGAGAATGCCAGATATTTATAATGTAAGTATACCGGCCATCTGGGAATAAATGTGGATTAGAGTGCCAATCATCAAGAGCGGTTTCTGCAGTCGATAAATATGAAATTTTGGTACCTAATCAAACATTGTCCAGATAATTTGACGATTACCTTTGGTCTTGGGGTAATTATATGATATTGTTTGTATATTAGAGCAGACACAAATAACATCGTAAGATATTGATAGCAAAGCATATTTTCAAATCACTGTACGAAAGAAACTTAAACAGATTAATCCTACAGGGATGAGCAGTAATGTTACTTTTGATCAATGTCCGTTGCATATCAAGCTTGCAGCCGAAAAATCAAGTAATATTTAAATATCAGACGTGGTAATTCTCTATATTGTTTTTCGCACGTTGGTCGGCTCGAACTTCTTGGCCAGTTTTTGAAAAAGTAAACGAAAACGTGTTGGATCGAAACCATTCCCATCTGATTATTTGAGGTTATTCTGTCTAATGAGTCATAAATTTGAATAATGGGATGAAAATCTGTATAATTTTCATAATATAAGAATAAAAATTGTTTCAATCGTTTTCTGTCTTTGCATCGTGCCAAAACTATGTTGGTGACCTGAAGACACACATATAAGTGAAGAAATGTATCATCATCGGAAGAGATAATGATAGAATAAGAGACTAGAGGGAGTTATGAATTAAAATTATTCCATTTACAGGTTCACAATTTATGATTGTACCACCATACGAGTATTCCCCTGACCATTTCCGGTTTTTTGTTAACAAAGAAAAAATTGTCGAATATACGAATCTCCTCTTTCTGGACTCGATTTTTGGTCATCACTGGCAAATGTGTTGGGATCCATGTTGTTATCATCGATTTAAACATATCCTCAAACTTTCGCCATTTAAATCAATATTACCGTGATCGATTGCGCTCGTGTTGTTTCGTTTTTAAAAAGTTATCATTTCAAACGACAGCATCTTAATCAAGAAAAAAGGTTTTTTCTATTTCTATAACATCATTCAGAATACAAGAATCAGACCAAATAGATTTGTAAAAATATAAAAGTTTTCACTATTTACTCATCTTATGGAATCAACGATGTCGTTATTTCTTAACACCGTCAAAACTCGTGTCGAACGTAGGGTTTGCATACGTGAAACTCGTTTATATTTGCAATCCACCCTATTACGACCGTTTATGCTGACCAATTTTTTATCTTATCAACATACTCGTTATATTTGAATTATCTGATTGTATTTGGGCTCGAAATTTGATTTAGCCGATCAAATTGGATTCACTGACCATCATTTGTTGATGGCGATAATTGAATAAATTCAGTCGCCTTTAATGGATCATATGACAGCTATTTTTAGCATCAAATTACCCATATATAATTTCAAAATCCTGATTTGTTTTTATAAATCCGATATTCTGGAATCCAAATTATGCACGACCCCACGTGCTCGTGAATTTCAAACAAAAATACTGGGACCCTAAAATACATGTTTCTTTAAGGATAAACACAAAACAGAGCCTGGTGATCTTGAACTCGGCGAGATAAAGACTGGTTCACCAAAAACTATATCAATGACTCAAACTCAAATCACCTCACTTTTTTCACATCCGATCTTGTTGTCTCGAAAATTCAAATGCCATATATCAGACCCATCAAGGAGTCATGACATGCTTATGGGAAACGAAAAGTTCTCTTAACGGAAAGAAATTAACACAGAAAAGTTTAAGAATCCTTTGTGTGATAATCTGATTAAACTAATTCCTCTGGGATTCAACATTAAAAGTTATTTGGACAGTGGTGGACAAAATATGATTGTCAAACACACTCGTTTAATTTTCCGATGTGCCTAATTTTAACCTGATACTTATTTGTGGATGATGGTTCATGTAAATAATTAAATTGATATGGACACTTTCACTAACAGTTTGAAGGACATTGACTCAAAAGAAGGTTATCCTATTGGAAGCTGACGGATTATAATCAAACACAAAGGAACCATCTTCGATTGATAATATGTGAAACATTTTGAGACAATGGTTATTTCTTGCTCATTTCGGTACGTATTCCATCAGAACGCCTGACATTTAACCGATACTTTGACGGTTTAGAAATTGAGTTGTTTTTTATGTTTTCAAGTGTTGAAATATTTTTCGAGTCAATTGATAAACATTCTCCTCTTATTACTGCTGACATTTCAGAATGGTTAGTTTGACATCACATACTGATTCTAGTTCCTGAATTGTCATCTTTTACAGTAAATATTGATTACGACATTTGGATCTCAAACCCCTCCTTCATTATAAAGTAGGAACAGTTATCATCAAGTGGATGTTAAGGTGATAGCTACGTGTCATATTTTTGACACAAATGTATACTATTTATTTCAGACGTATCGAGAATGATCTGGATTTATTCTTGTTATGAATATCTAGTTATCGTCTGATTCTCGAGGGAATGGCTGGCATGCCCTAATCATGAATTTGGCCATGAATATGATGAGACAGTGAAAATATATTCATGTATGGCTGGACAATGTGATGAGATTCCATTGTATAAATATAGGAGTACTAATTAATCTCTTTCCTGATCCATGAAAACTATTATGTTAAAGGTTGGAGACAAAAAGGTATTACTGTCTATCTAGAGGACCAGACAATGGTAGCTTAAAGTTAGGTACGAGATTACTCTACCATATTAAGTAAGTCGCAAAGCAGCTCATCTCAATTACCATTCCACGAGTTAACTCTGAAAGCGTTTCCGACAAGATTTTAAAGGATTTCTGTTTCAAAAATGAACATCGTTCTCCCGTTAAGATTAATTTGTCGGCTTTTTTGGATCTGTTTACACATGGGAAGTCTGATACGTCCATACTGTTCCCGAATGATTTTTTCGATATTTTTACTTTTGACAGAAATTCAAAGGGCCAGTTTCACGCCGAAGACACGTGGCGAGAATTTGAGGACCGCAGCTGTTGAATACGAGCATCAATATTCAAAGTACAAAACCATAAGTTGTCGAACTCAAAAAATACTCATAACTGGGATCCAAAAACTGGAATTGAATTTCAAGGATGGTACCAAGTATTTAATTTTTTTGATAGAATTACCAAATTTTGTTTACACCAAGTTAAGAACAATATGAATCAACATATTTTAGAAATCATCGGTTCCGATCTAAAATGGTGGTCAGGGAGTGAATGCGAGACATCTAACACAAAATTTGAGATGAATAACAGCTACGCATTTGGGTTTTATGAATCCGGGTGTTTTGTTGGTTATGTTGTAACCTCAACAAATCGCCAATACCATTTTTCAAGAAAAAATAATGACAAATTAATTTTGCACGTGAACCCTGATTTTAAATTAAATTTTCGTTATGAAGGTAATCCCGTAAAACCACAAAAAAGGTATTTTTCAATCAAATTACATGAAAAATTGCGCATTTTTCATGGTTCACAGTTTACTCGACATATTTTGAAACAACTCTTCCGAACGGCCAAGAGAAACCTTTCTTATTTATATTCGATCTATAAGATCAGTGACGGATTGTTGAACAAATATCCATTTTTGGAGAAATTCAACATAAAAAATCTATCCAGGCATATTATTATTCAAAATTCAAGCATAGTTATTCATGCTTTATTTAGAGACTGTTACCACATAAGTTTACCTGAGCGGTGAAACACTCGGATACAACGGATGGTTTCGAATAGGCCAACCCCAAATTACATCTTTAAGCCTCTAATCAATTGAGCTGTAATATATGCTCGGTGGTCTCCCTTTGATAATAAAGTCGATTTCTGGTCATCATGCACTGATCGAGGTAGCTCGAAATAACCAGACATATTAGATGGCAAGACACAAAAGCAGTTTTTGAAATTTCTGTTCTTTTATGGTAAACCGATAAATTAAGATTAATCTTTTTTTCAAAACGCATATCTGATTTTTTATCACACAATTTCCATTCTTTACATCATAACCTGGCTTATTAAAATCCAGAATCTATTTTTTGATTGTATTTTAAACGAAATATTCCCAGTCATTTAATGGTGGGATGGTTTCAGAAATTGTCAAGTTATGTTAAATAATAATAGCAGCAACTGGCCTCGTTCAACAGCGTGTTTTTGTGTTTTGGAATTCGAAAATAGAATTTTTTATATTTTTCTTTGAATTTTTGAAATCGTTTAGTTTGAAATTACGAAATGGTGCCACAAATGAAATAAATACTCGACATGAATCGCTGAAACTTCAGCACCAGATCGGAAGTAAATACTGCCATCTTTCTATCTACGTATATATCCTGTTCATCCAGATACATCCAAATTTTCTTAGCGTGTATGATACGAATCGATCTGCGTTGATTGCCGTGTTAAATTCGGTTATTCATTTGAATGATGTCATCAAAAACACTCGATTTTTTAACCAGCCACAAGGTCATGTGGTATTAATTTCAGTTTTGAAGTATCACATTTCGAATTTAAATATTTTGGAAAGTCACGTGGTCAAACTATTAGACAAAACGATTCATCCTGAAACTCACCTCAACATGTTCAATGATTACCTCGATTCTAAACAGGACTCAGCCTGTCAGTCTATCCTCTTTACTGCCTACAACTATCTTGGAATTCTAGGCATGTCTTTTGTTGGTACTGATGTGGGTAAACTTGTTTTCTGACAGGTATTGGTATCTGTGGCCAAAAATCTGGGATTCTCATAACCAAAGTCAACATTTTACAGATTTCTGACATTCTAATGAACAATGTGTTGATTCATGAAATAGGACACGCTCTAGGAAGTTTGGTGAGCAGTTTTATGATCATAGCATGACCCTTCCACAAATTGTGATGACGAAACGCAAATTTGCACCTCTGGGTCTCTTGCTCGTGAGTGCATGGGCAATAAGTACGATGGGAGATATGTTATGAATGCGTACGCCAATTATTTTGGAGGGAAGTTTGCAAATACCTTCTCAAGGTGTTCAATTCAGCAAATGGAATCGATATTTTTTGAAAAATCAAGAACAAGATGTCTTAAATGTAATACATTCCTTAAATAGCCGAACCCTCAAAGAATTTTGATTCTAATCTGATTATGAAACAATTTTCAAATTCACCAGAGTTAAATGAAAAGAAATCAATCATAGTTCATCGAAAAACATCTGAAAATATGGATTCAATAACTGAATATTCTAGTATGAGAACCACCAATGATATGATGAAGAAGCCATTTTCAAAAATACAAACAGAGTCTAAAGATTGTGAAAGTGTTGGGGCAAAAAGATGTGAAATAACAGCTGATACCACGTGTTTAATACGATGTATTCTGAATGGAAAATGCTTGCCATTGCACCTAGCAGAAGACAGCCCGATCTTCAAACCGCCCGGTTCTTTATGCAACGATGGAAAGGGGTTCTGCTTGACTAACCATGAATGTAAACAACCAATCTCTTCAATATTTCGTTTAAATGAAATTCCTGCACAAAATTCACAATATGCATGGTTTTATGACAAACTGTACATATTCCAATTTCTCATTTTGGGATTCATATTTATTGCAAGTAAATTCGTCCCTAAATAGTTGCAAGAATTTTCCACGTAAATCAGAAAAATCCTAGTAATATTTCAGACGATTACGATGATAATATCTCCGGTTCGTAGGATGACACGATGTCGATAAATTAACTCTTATTTCTCATGGCTCACTTTTTTGTATTTTCAACACGTGGGTTGTCATCAAATTATTACAAAGAGCAAGAGTATCATCCCCAGTAAGTGTCAGTACCTGCTTGAACATTTTGGCCTCTATCTTGTATTGTTTTGACAGAACATGACCCATTTTAATGAATCTTATCTCTAGAAGTTCATAATTAATTGATCTAAATTATGATCATATCGCCTCCACAATTGTTGAATCTAATAGGTTTAAATGCTGAATTCTATGAAAACTCAATTTATAGTCTGAATTCGGTATAAATATTCTCGGTTTATATTATCTTATAATGCAACTATTACTTAGTTGATTACCTCAACATCTCGACCCCTTGTATGTCAGGTAGAAACAGATTGTTGTCATTCGTTTTGTTGGGTATCTTCGCATGGAAATACTCAACAAAAGACACTTAATAAAATCGCATGTCTTCTATTTTGATGGTATATCGTGAAATTCACTTTGCGAAAAAGGTGTTTATATTATTCCCAACCATTTTGCAAAATCAAATTACTGTTGTGAACAAGAAACATTTGATTGAGATGATATTTCCATGTATCCGGTACCGACGTTTGTGGTAGTGTTATGCGAAACCTAAATCATGGACTTTTGAAATCAAAAATTAAGTCTTTGATAATATAAATGTTCCATAATATGAACAGTTTTGATAAAGTGCATTATATTTAGGTCCTTAAAGGTTACAAAAATGTTTTAAATTGAAAAATGCCAGGCTTATCTACTTTTAAATTGAGATAGCCTCGATTCATCCTTTACTAAAAGAAAAATCATCTGCTATTGTTTGATCTCCTAGCAATTCTTAATCCATTACAATCTAAAGCCTACATTTGTATGAAAATAATAAAGGATAAGTGGAAAAGATTTGTGGGTCTAGTCAAATTTTTTCAATTTAAAAATCTCGAGTGTCATTTATATGATTGTGTCAGGGGCTTTCTTTTGGACTATGAGGCCATTGTGGAGATTACAAATAAGATTCAAACATTGTTTTTCAAGACCGAAGGATTATATCATCGATACAGATATGAGTTCATCAAAGTGAAAACCATAAATAGAATCCATTGTTACTGCAATGATTGAGGAAACTGGAATTGGCAGTGTTCGTGACCAATTTTATGCGCTCGCGCAGAAACGTGGATGTTTCCATGAAATTCAGTACGTAATTTCCTTATTTTAACCTATTTTCATCCTAATAGTTTTTTTAAATAGGTTTGAATATTCAAGTCTTCTAAATAAAACAACAAGGTGAACATTTTTTGTCTTTAAAAGAAAAATATTGTTAAATGCAAAAAAATTGTACATTGAAACGTTTAAATTATATTGAGGGTAAGTCCTAGCTGCATCCTTCAAGAAGTTGGTGAATGTTTCCAGAAGAAGAATTCCTATTCTTCAACGATACCGGATTTTTCGACCGATAGTACCAACGGTGACGATCTATAGTGCGAATCGTGATGACGCATAGTGCGATTTTTTTTAATATTTTAAAATAAAAAAAGAGCCGTATCCAATTAAATGAAACAGTTAAGCATGGTTGTAAAAGGTGAAAAAATGTTGACCAAACTTAAAAGATAAATATACATGAATGCACGAGAGGAAGCCTTCGGCATTATAAATAAAAATGTAAATAGAGATTTATTAAAAAATGGAATAAATAGCTGAATAAATAGAGTGGTCTGCATGTACCGCTGTTATAAGTGATTTACATTCGGGGTTTTCTTACACAGTGAATCGTTTTTGGCTATGTCTTGAAGAAAAGACGTCCATAGACTAAAATAATGCTTGCCTAAAACTCAAACTTTACATTAACTAATTTTACAGTGAATTGTTGTTTTTTGATTTTCTGTGCAATTTCGTAAAACACTTCGTGTTATTGATTGATGTAAACCGAGTTATTTGATTCAAAACCAGATCATTGTAATCGTTTTTTAACCTTTTACGGCCATTTTTAACATTAAACTTTTTCATTTAAATGGAAACAGTTGCTTTTTTTTTGAAAAAATTCATTAAAAAATATTTCGCACTATTGGTCGTCACCATTCGCACTANAAAATCCAAAGGCCGGTAATTCTCTTTCAGTAATTTTTGCAGTGATCCATCTTTTAGTCAGCGTTTTGAGTAAGGATGTTAAACTTGACATAATCTTAGTATGGTATTGGCTCATCTCCGATTAGCATCGTTCCTCTATTGTACTTTATTCTACCCGTAGAAAACATTCGTCCACCTGAATAACGACCAGAGCATTTGTTTATTTTCGCCTATTTCTTTCCTGTTTCCAAGATTTCGTGAATGGGCAATAATTTTCATTTTATGACATATTTTTCTACAATAATTGTGCTGATCAACCAAAGAGCTCTTACATAGACCAAGGCTCTCCGTGGAATCGATTAGAGGTCTCTTACCTACCCAAATGGAATACAATGCGTAAAATTTTTTCAGGGGCTAATTCAGTGTTTGACCTATTAATTCGGTCCATATATGTCCGAAATCCGAATTTCCTCAATTATAGATTTATAGTTCGAGTGTAACCTCAATTACTGTAGTTGTTCAACGTTTTGACCCTCTAGACCCAAACTAATGGGGTTTTCTTGAGTATGTTTCAATTTTCGAGCTGTGCCGCTAAAATTTTTTTTGAATGAAGGCAATTAGGATTTCTGTGCGTTTTACTCATTTTTTCTTGATCTGATGGGTCAATTACAAATCCTTGCTCGATTAAAAATACTTATAATTTTTTCTGGTCGAATAATATATTATACAATCTATACTCCGCCATTTTTTTCAGACAGGCGCATAAGCAGGATCAAAAATTTACTACTGCCGAAACTTTTAGCTCTGTGGAATTTTCAGGATGTTTGGTGATTTAAAAATAGGCAAAAATCTCATAAATTATAAGAATAAAATATGAAATACTTTTACCTGACATCGGTGTTTTAGAACATTTTCCCCGGGTCGAGATACAAATTTTGAGTGAATAGGTGCTTATTGGGGTTTTTTACAAATTTATTTTAAAGGTATTTCGCTCAAATTTCTACTCTTAATACGAAACAGCGAGATTTTTACGATTTTCGGATTAATATTAGATTTTTCACAAAACACAGTAGATTAAATTTATGAATATTTGTTATAAGGAAATGGATATATAGTTAAATTCTGTTCTAAAAAACAATGAGCAGGAAATTCCAGTTAAGAATCTTGTGATGAAATTTATTGAACCAAAACTATGATGGCCTCTAATTTTTCTCTCACCCAACGAAGATATCAATTTGGCTTTTATTATAACTGGAAAAGATTATAAATTGAAGTCAAAGTTTATCAGTACCTAACATTCATTCAAAACAATATTTGCATTTACATGCGGGTTCCATAATAAATGAATCTAAATTGTATTCGTTTTAATGGATGAAGCAGGCATTGCGAAAATCTCACAGTCACATACCGAGTAGAGAAAAGCTGGAATGACCTTTTATAATTTAATGCAGATTATTCAAAGTTTGAAAAATCTAAATCGCTGGGAAAATTGATCACGTGGTTTTAAATCTGGTACTCGTGTAAGAACTGTTGGTGTAGTTAGATGACGTATACATCAGCCAAAAAAATCAAATTATATAGCCTTTCACAAGATCAGGTATTGATGTGGTAAGTCATATCATTGCGCTCATCGCAGATCATACTCGTGTTCCTGCTTCTATTACCAAAAACAAAATTACTAACTTCTGCTTCTTTCTAGGATCTGTTGTGGCTTTTGACTCAGTCATTAATCCTCCCCTGGATACTGATGGTCTGGCAATGAGAAATAAATTGTTGGTCTATGTACTTTGTCTCAATATTTCATGACGAAATTAACTGATAGGCTCAGGACTTTTTCTCAATCAAGCATTTATCGGATATTCTTAAGACATTATGAAATTGTGGAGGTTCGCCGTTCATATATGCTAAGAATATATATTATCATTTATGTAGCCGAGACCTTTCAAGATTTTCTTTCGAATTTAGAGTTCTGAAAGCCTCAGTTTTAGGGGATCTGGTTTAATATCCGAACTGTCATTTTTCTGCAACGTGCATTAGATTGGTTCCTTGTTTCGATGCATGAGTTTGTGTAATATATGAATCGAAGAGACGAAAAACAATCAAATAGAGCAGATTTTAACCGAATAAATTATTGTAGTTTTGGGTTCGGAAAATATATCTCTGCGACAGTCACCATCATCTCTTAGGTTTCTGAGGATAACTTTCGGATCTTAAAAACTCATTCTAGTGATTGGAAAGTAAGAAGATACTGGTCTGAATAAATATTTTAATTATAGGTTTTGGCAGTCAAAATTTCGATTTTTTTTTGATTATATTTTCCATCTCTTCTAAAAAATATAAAGTAAAATTGATTATACAAAACGTAGAAAGATAAACAAAGTTCCAGAAACGATTGAATTTTGACTTTAAAATTCGATCATCCTTTTTCACAGAATATTTCTAATTAATTTAAGCAGATCCATGTGGATAGTTAAGGAACCAAGGTTACTAAAGGAACAACATAAGAGTTGATTGCCGATGATTTCTAAACATTGATCAGCAAGATTCACAGGCGGTTATGGAATGGATGCCGAATCATTTTCTGGTTTCACCATAAGATCGCTAAAGGTATTTGGAAAAGGAGAATTTTTAATCTCGTACTACTATATTAGATTTCACCACGTGGCAGTGTATAATCTTAAGAATTGTCCTTTTTACGTCAAAAATTTTCTCCGGTACAGTCCATTTTTATATCATCGAGAAGAAGAATTCAGAATGCAAAAACCAGACTCGGAATGAGTTGAATACCGACGATGAAAAGCGATCTATTGGCAATGGTAACTGTTTCAAATCAAGGAATCCCTGTGAATTAGCTTTCAAATTATGTTGTTCATTCAGAAAGCTTTGAAAACAAACTATTATCTACAATACATGCCGAGCGATTTAATAATGTACGAGGTTGTGACTTTATTATAAAAACATTTTTATTGAAATTATAATCTGAATGTTGACTGCAAAATACTATGGCAAAACAGTTAAAATTTAAATTATGCTTAATAAAAGCCTTCTCGACCTCGATCTTAAGTTTAAAAGATGGCATGGCGTGATCTATTCGTTTAAAAACCTTGAGGGTAAAAGTAAATTCATTGACATCACGTGACAGATCCCCATTGAGTTTCTGACAAGCTATAAAAAGACCAATGACTGATAGGCCAGAAATATACAATGTAATTGACTAAATATAAATCTCTATATCCATTGAGAAATCTGTAAGTATTATATGACTTTAGGTCATCGAAAGTACCAATAATTTGATACCAGTAGAATATGAAGAATTGTTAGCCAGTGTAATAATTTTGACATAATGAATTGAACGGATTTGAATTGAATAAACTCAAAAAAAAGGGTTTTTTTTTCTTCTAATAGTTCTCATCAATGGAAACATATTACCGGGTTTTTTGACCAATGGTGAAGGCCAATTGTGGGATTTTTTTAATAAATATTTTAACATGAAAAAAAGATAAATATCCACTTCAATGAAAAAATTAAAATTTAACATGGTTGTAAAAGGTGAAAAAATGCTTACCATAGATAAAGAATGGATATGCCTGAATGAAAACCGAGGAAGCCTTCAGCATGATCAAGAACGATGTAAAAAGAGATTTATCAATAAATGGAATGAATAGGCCTATAAAAAGAATGAAGTCTGCATGTACGGCTGTTACAAGTTCTAAACTTTCGGGGTTTTCTTGCACAGTGAATCGTTTTATAATGTGACTTGAATAAGAAGACACTGAAAGAGATCAAAGTAATGCTCGTCTAAAACTCAAACTTTATACTAATTAATTTTAACGTGTTTTTGTTTGATTTCCTATGCAATTACATGTAACATTTCGTATTTTTTGTTGATGTAAACCGAGTTATTGGCTGAAAAACCAGATAACTGTAATCATTTTAACCTTGTACAGGCACTTTTAATATTAAATATTTTCATTTAAGTGGATACAATTCTTTTTTTTTAATGTTAAAAATTTCACTCTATTGGTCGTCAACATTCTCACTATTGATCGCAAAACCCGGGATCTAAATCAATAAACAGAATGATAACCTGAATCAGAGTAGCCATATTAATGAAAGTTTCCATCTTTAAACATATCTTTAGTATTTATAACAAGGGTAGAAACCAAAAATCAAAACCCCGAAATTCTGAATATGATAAAAAAAAGTCAACAACCAATAGATTTCAGAAAATATTCATATAGATTAGATAATTAGTCGAAGTCTATTCTTGTTATTTGTGATTTTAATTTAAATAAACCATTATTCGAAAGTGGTTGAAAGGCGATCCGGGAATCGGAGTATGCGTTATGTTTTCAGTTGTTCTAACCATCCTGAATCTTATCAAACCCAAGTCGTATGAATCAATTTACATTCACCAATTATTTTAAAAAATATTGACGATTTATGACGAAATAGGGGTTATGAAGTGTGGTGAGATGTTCACAACTTAAGTGTAACATTTATAATAAATGACTGGATTTTCAAAATTTTACCTATGGGTTGTTCGTAACAACTTTGAACTCGATGGGTTTTCTTCATCTACTGAGCTCATACACTCAGAAAATTCCGGCCAACGAGTTGATGAGTTCAATTCGACCAATTCTTAGTTTGAATGCAGTACCAAAGTCAGATAATAGAAAAATTTATGGATGAGGGTAATAATACTTTGTAAAATACATTTACATTGAATTTAATGTATGTCGATCTTTGATATCACGATGAGGAAAAATGAACATATCTCCGATATATTTTCTGATGGTTAAAACAGTTTTAGATTGTTTTATATCATTTTTAAGACTAATTAAAAATTCATGAGTAATTGACTGGACAATGACAAAAATGTGGATTAAGATATGGTTCCACTTCATTTAAATGAGTATCGGAAATTAAAAAAGCCTGAATTACGGAGATTGAGCCTAATTTTACGAATTCACTGTTATTTCTATAAAGAAAACATGAGTTCAAAAGTTCTTAAAAATGAAACTGTTTTATTACTTTGGAATGACCAACTCCATCTCAAAGCAAAATAACTTAACAGGGCAAGAAATATTGATACGAACCCGAACAAGTGAATAATAACCTCTTTATACATCGATTTTTGATAATGCTGAGAACACTATTTCGAGGTCCTATCAAGTCATAATTATTTTTAAGCATACAGGGTTTTTAGGTCAACTTGGTTTTTCTGTAGTTCAATTTAGTGAACGAAAAACTTAAGAAAAATATAAAATCGAACAATGAACCAAGATGAGAAATCAGGTTTAATTTTCTATTATTTATGGATCTTCTAGTATAGGTCTTCACGTGGCGCTTCTGACCATCGCAGTCTTTGTTATGATTTAGTGCAATCAAAAAAGGGTTAATCACCAAAACACACTACACCGCTTCTTAGAGTACCAAACATCCGATATAATAACATATCTGCTTGTTGTGAGATGAAAATATACAGTGTAATGTACAAAAAACCAACAGCCGACCGTATAAAGGAGAAAGTTTTTTAGGGTATATTGGAAACTTAGTTTCGACACATTCAATCAAACACTCAAACAAATACAAGGTGCGTTGTCATCATGGACAATGTTAGATTTCACAAACCCTCAACAATCGTTGAGCGCTTTCACAGTAAGGGTCACGAAATTTGCTGCTTACCCCCACCTGCCGCCTATTCACACTTCCTAAACCCAATCGATGAGCTTTATTCAAAGTGGAAACGTTACGATAAAAGCGGTACACCCGAAAATGAGACCGAGTTATTCAACTGTTTAACACAAGGGATAGCGATGATAACACGAGCAGATTGCGAAGGTTACTACCGCCACATGAAAACCTAATGGAGATGGTCTATAAAACACCAAAAATATTGAAAATTAAAAAATATTCATTAGTTCTTTTCTTTATTCGATTAAAATTTCTTTCTTAAATTTTTCATCCACTAAATTGAATTGAGGAAAACCCGCATTGAATTGCAGAATAACCAAATTGACCTAAAACCCCTGTTGCGTGTTATGTCTCCAACCCAAATAGATACAAACATAATTAGATAATTATTTAAATTTGTAGCTAAGGCATTATGTATTTGGATTATCATAAAATGCGATCTTCAAGCCATAATCTGAAACGAATGAATTGTCTGAATATAACTAGTTGAATTATAGCTCAGTGCATTACAATCCGATAAAAACACAGCAAAACCTCAATCTTACATAATAAACTGGACTAGGAGATTTGTTACAACAATATAGTTTAAAAACCTACACAGGATATTCGTCATCAATTTCACTCATACCACGTCTAATATTGCGCAAAGACTGCCAGACAGAATAATATCCCTTGGCAGTGTTTGACCTTTTGCAGCCAAATAAAACCTCTACTTGCTTGAGCTAATGTATCTAATTAGCATTTCTCATCTCAGAGAAAGCTCGGTGGTGCGATGGTGAAAAGAGAAGATGGGATAACATATGATACATGCCTTGATAATTTTTTACAAAAACTAAACAAATTCGTCCACCCGAATGTTAGACATTTTTTGATAGTAAAAGCTGCGACTTTTAAATGGCCCTTGTGGAAGTAATGTTCCATTACACCTTTTGTAATTCAATTTCACCATACCCGGTCTTTGCAAAAGAGTGAAAATTAAACTTCTCCAGTAAAGAGTCAATCCATTTAAACTTGAAAATAAAGGGGTTGGGGTCAATTTCGTCCTTTCATAGTTTCATTTAGTTTTGATTTTTACAATTCCATTTTAACACGGTCAAAACTAACCTTTGGACTGGTAAAAAGGGACAAGTTTGAAATTTTTAGTTAGCCACCACCCGTTGAATTTGGGGTTGAGTTTTGTTAACACACATTCTTTGACATTAAAAATAAATTTAAAAAAATCAACAAATGAGGGCTGCTATATTTTTCGGTGAAATAAAAATACCGATTTGTTCGATTTTCAGAAATTACAAAATCACAAAACTCAGATTTCAAAAATGCTAAACACTACTTCAGCATAATTGAGGCGCTGTTGTCTGTTATCAGAATTTCTTCCACCCGAATTTTCAAATTTGGGTTCGGGTGGTTTTTTTTACTTTAGTTTGTTGGGCATTGGGTAGGCAGATTTTTATCAAGGCTTGAATTGTTTGGAGGCCAGTTATATCACCGGGGAGCATATTTTGTAAATTTTCAGGGTTTGCAAATGTTACTAATTTTTGACTTCTTTAATTGAAATTCGATTGAAAGCGTTTCTTTCTGCGATGAGAACCTGAATTGGTGATCACTTAACATTTAGGAGAGTTTGTAATTTTTCAAAACTTCGATATAGTAATCTTCCTTTTAGTGTACAAAAATTTTCTGTCCCTCCCCTATGTGAATATGTATATCCACATTGATATATCGTATTCCGGTTCAGTGCACGTTTTTGTTCAGTCCCGAGGCAGTGCATTTAAACGGAGTTGACTGTATTTTAAAATTTTAGAAATTCCCAACAGCTACTCAAATATTATGACTAAAAATTTTTCATGTCTAAAAATGTGTGTTAACAAAATCGATACACTAAATTTAACGGATGGTGGCTTACTAAAAATTTCAAACTTTTCCAACCAAAAAAATTGGTTTTTATCCAGTTAAAATAAGGTTCTAATTTAAACCTAAAAACTCAATGCAAAAAAACGAAAGGACCAAATTAAACTCTCAAAACACGATATAGACCTGGAAACCGTGTACTTGCTGGTATGACTTCCGTTAACCTCAGCCATCCTTAATAATCAGGTTTTTTCGAATTTTTTTTTCCCTAAAACATAAAACACGAGAATAACAATTTATTTAATAATTTTGTTAACTTTACAATGTGCAGTTTTAAATGCAAAACCCGGTACAACTGATTGAGCAGAGATTGAAGAATGGATGAAACGAAGGATCTACTCACTAGGAAGAACAGTGCTTGCAGTCAATTGTCATAAGGCCTTTCTCAAAGCATTTTTCATAAGGAATTTTAAATTACCGCATTGATGAAATGAGCAATTTAAAAGAATAAAAATTATCCCATCAACCTTTATGTTATATTGTTTTTAAAAAACATTTTTAAATTGAACGCAATAAATATCGTAAAGATTAGCTATGGATATATTTAGATATGTCATAAATACCACAAAACCCAGCTTTGAATAGACCAATCTAGCTGTCCGAAACCCAACACAAAGAAAAAATTGGGGGTATCAGTTACGTACTCATGGAACCCATACTATGAACGAAAGACAGTTACTTACCTTTAATAGTTCATGATAACGAATGAGTATCAGCAACTGCTTTTTGTGACATTTATGGAAAAGATTGCAAACGTCGATTAATAATTCAATCAAATACATCAAAATATTATCTTATTGACCCCATCCGACACCATATACTCTGTATACATAAACACAGACTGCTTATCTCTTCATGAACTAAACGCCCTACTGACAGACGAGACTGAGAATATATTCCGAGAGCGTGATACGGTGATACGCGATCTCTGGATTGTTGCACACAATGTCTTTTGACAAATTGACCCTTAGATAAAGATATAACTGAATCGTTGATAATCGGGTATTGAAGTGAATCATCATACAGTCATATAATTCTTAATTTATTTAATGAACTTGGTTAATCTTATACGGATAATCTATTTTCACGCATTAGTATTTAGATTGGGTAAAATTTAGAACTATCTTTAACTTCTACTGATCTAGGAGTAGAATATAGATATTTTCACGCCAGTAATTAAATTAATATCACGAGGCAACGCATGTCAGAAAAGAAATCAACTATCTGAATGATAAAGGAATCTGGAAGGGAAGAGATTTGTGTTCGAATTGATCAAATTTTCAGTCGAGCATTATCGGTCACATCTGACCAACAGGAAACAGACCCACAAGAACTCTACAGCGATATCCGATTGCAAAAATTGGTCATCGATCCAATTCAGAGTCTATGTTTCGAAGGAGTCGACCCTGAAACGAAAAATCTGTTCTATTCGAACGATGGCGCCTTAGGCAGGTGCACTAAGTTACTCAAAAAGAATGAAAAAGCCTACATGTGCAAAGATTGTGCACGTGATATCTCTTCCTCGTTATGCGAAGAGTGTTTCACGGGTTCCAACCATGTTCAACACAGATACGTTCCAGCTGATGTGAAATATAAGTTGTACTGCGATTGTGGGGACTCTGGACGTTACAGAAACTCTCCTCCCTGTGTTAGGCACAGTGTTCCCATGAATTCCAGAAGCCTTCCTGAATCCTTTGTTAAACGGATCAAGAGTATCATCAAGTGTTTGTTTAAATACTTGGAATTACTATGCGGGGATGAGTCGTTGTTGGATGCACAAATCGAAGATTGGTTGCTGATGGGCGGTAATTTGGACAAATTATCTTTAAAGGATAAACCTCGAGGTTTCATTCATCGAGTTGATATGGGTATCACAAAAAATGTCAATGTATCGTGTCTCTTGATTTTTCGGCCTGAGGACGAAAGCCCCGAATTTGCTAACGCTTGTGTGAGTTTCGCAAGTCCAGTTGGAAAATTGGCCGATTTACTCTCGATTTTCGAATCTTGTGGGTATTTATGTGTCAGATTTCGAGATAAAGATGAAGGTTGCCATGCATGGAGTGCCAAAATTCAGAAGTTTATAAGAGATCGTTTTCCAGGTTCGCGCGTGCATTGCCGTGTAATTAATGATTACAAATTGTTTTTTATGAAATTGGCATGTAATATTGTTCGGTTCATAAGTGAAACATGTCTAAGGAAATCTGAGTTGTGTGACCTCTTATCCGAAATGGTGTTCAACGAAACCTTATTTCCCGAAAAATTCTTTTTTAATCAAAGTCTATGGAAGGAAATTAGATACGAAATAACGTATCGTATTTTTCTACCTACATTATTTTCTCAGAAAGGAGGTCTAAATCTCGTAAAGTTTTACCTCAAAAATTTCGATCGGTTGTATTCAGAGCTCCTAAACAAGAATGACATGAAAAAATACGTTTTCCGCTTAATCCTTCAATTATCGACATCCAAACCACAGTTCTTCTATCTAATTGAAAATAGTGTTCTGTGTAAGATTCTAGATTTCGTTTCTTGTTATCTAAATAAACTGGGGTTTGGAAGAGGAAAAGCGATTTCTAATGTTCTGAAGAATATTGGGCCTAAGGGGATTGATCCTGTTTTTGACGTCGCTACTCATTTTTGTGAAATACTATATTTTCCCTTGGATAGTATTGAGCCCTCCGTTCAGTTCAAATCTGAACTTCAAAAGGCAGCTATTCGATTAGTGCAATTTTGTGTCGATTTTGATGATATGGAGCCACTTACACTCAAAAACACTAATCAAGGAGATGGAATCAATTCTGATGACGTGCTTGCTCTTGTTTTGCAATTGCATAACATTTTTGTACCTTACGCGATTCTGCTACTCAAGTATGATGAAATCGCAAACATGATCATCAAAGAGTTTGTGGAGATGTTCAAAAAAGATATGAAAACATTTACCGCCAATCTATCGACTCAACAAGCGGTTGAGAAACTTTTGACAGATCCAGATATAGAAAAAAAACCATTTTCAATATTCAATTTGAGCCAAAGGTTGTTTTTTGATCTGTTTACCGAGTGCGTGATCAAACGTAAGTTAAATAACGAGCTGAAGAAAACGATTTTCGAAGACCAGGTGTTATTGCTGTGGGTGTCACAGGCCGCAATAACCTCATTATCGTTTGAAATGTACTTTAAAGCTGGCCTTCTTATCAGTCCTTCGATTTATTTGAGGTCCCTTATATCTATGTATCGTTATCCTGTCATGGTCCACTATCTTTTCATGCAGGATTTTAACGCACTTCAAATTCTAATATCACGTCTGAGTCCGGATCACTTCTTGAAGTTGCTGCTTTTCAACATATGTCCTTCTATTCGTCAGAAGACGTCCATGAATCAAACACTATCTTCAATATTGTCCCTTCCTCAATTCGAGGATGGCTTAGTTCTTCAACAAGTATTAATCATGATTTATAACGCTCTTACAGAAATGCGCCTGGTTGGTGATTTGGAAGATCCAGACTCGTATTTCTTGGAGCGTCAGCTAATTCATATGCTAGCCTGTGATTGTAAAACAAGGTCTTATTTGAGAAATTTATTGTATATGGATCGAACAACGTATAAAACACGAAATACATACTCAAACATGACAAATTTTGATGTGCTTCTGAACCATATTTCATGTACTATGATGACCCCGCAGAACGAGGAGACGCAAATGATTTTCCCAATTTATTTAAACCCTGGCTGTCCGTTTTATTATCTGAATACAATCGAGGATACAAAAATTACTCTTGAAACGCTTTACGGTTATTACAAAGATCGAATTCGACAATTTTTATCTCCTATAACATGTAGGCTGAGAGATGAGTTCAGAGGGCTGCATGACTTCATCTTCTCCGAAACGTTTTTGGACTTCATCATGGAATGCTTTGTTAAGTGGTACCAAAATCCGAATCTATGGTTGAAAGACTCCCCTAGTTTATTTCTCTTCATTCTCCTTTGCTTACATCTAATTTTAATGATGTCGAAGGATTTCACAGTACATGACTCTTATCGCGAAAGAATGTATGATTTTTTCGGACCCCATCCGAAATTGAAAAACCGAGGTCTTTTGGATATCATAGCAAATGAACTCCCCAACCGTCAAAACCCATTGGAGGCTTCTATGATGGACCTCATCATAAAAAATTCTCATATTGGGCAAAGAAGTAATACAAACTGTTCTTAGATTTAAAAGCAAAATTCCATTGTTTAAATCGTCTCACAACTTTCCGTTCATGTAGATAAATCCGGCCATCGTCAACTCATTGGCAAGTATCGCCTCAGCCATTTTTTCACAAATATTACTCCAGGATTGATGAGTCTGAAATGATTTTATTCGTTTTGGGGTCAAATATCACACCTTTTTTCATTATTTCTATTCAACGTCACCCCATGGGTATAATGCCGTTTTATTCATATTTTTCAAGCCTGCGTTTGGATTTTTTATGAGGAGAAATTGGTCGTATATCCGCGCTGAATATATTGATGATAATAGGCTGTCTTGCGAGTTTGAATGATTGACAAGGGCGTAAGTACAAATTTTTGCAAGTAATGCTTTGAACCATCGATATATAATATATTAAAGAAAGTAATTTTGATCAGATATCCCAGACAATTATAGGTCATTGAACCCGGGGTAGAATGCTTTAAGGTTATCATGGACTGTCAAGTCATATGATGAACGTCGATTTTCGAATCAACATTTGTTACTGGTTTAGTTTTCCACCTCACGTGGCTATTGGTGATTTTTTCATATGAAGGTGAAAAAAAATACCTTCATTTGTCTAATCATTATAAACTGTTTTCCATGCTGGTGAATTCACAAGTTGTAACATACACGAAAACAAATAGAGAGCGATGAAATGATGTGCAAGAACATTCTTCATTTTAATACCATCTTTATCAGTACTATAATTTACAGACCGCAAGGTCAAATATCAGGTTTTTATATTTTGAATAATCGGCTCGAGTACATTATGTCTAACTGGAGTGGCAAGCTCTACCATTTTTATTTTTTATAAATTATCATTTTTACAGGAAAATTAATTAATTTCATTCGCTTTTATATACTAATCTAAATTATAAATATATTTCACTCTAAATCATAAGATTTTTTCTATATTAAGTGTTCTAACAAGGCCCTAAAACTGTTCTTATATTTCATTGGCAATATTTCTGGCACCGTGTCATTTCAAGGGATATTTCTAAAATATCATCTAATTTTCCACTAAAAATTATAAATCAAACCGAATTTGAAGCAAAAGATTTTCGCGCATCCAACTTGTGTTCTACATTCTATACATGAGCAGGACAATAATGTGGCCTGTTGTATGACAAAAATGTCATCATGAGCCTCATCTTTATAAGTTAATGATTATCTCTATTGCCGCAAAGATAGCATTTCGGTCGATCCTGTTTCCTTCTTACAACGATTTACGAGTTTTCGGGTATTACACTGCAAAAGTAGACACGAATAAGCTGGTATTTTTGGAATAATTGGACATATTAATAAATACTTTGTTGACTGAATAAGATCGTTATGATTCTGATGATTAGAGGTATGACCATTGGAAGACCCTTCGTCATATAATGACAATTCTATCCAAATTTATCAATTTAAACTGCTTTTTTGGCGAAAGCGTGTTCGATAATTATATGCTTAGATGTGTATTAAATGTGATTTCAAATTGCTTAGGGTGTTAATATCGCAACTGGTACTCAAAATATTCATTTAGCAGGTGGGAGAAATATTTCGGTAGCAATTAGGAAAAAATACCTAAAATGTAAGAATTGTATGATTAATTCGAACAATAATACAGGGTTTATCCCTCAAGTTGGTGTTTTCGATGATACTAATTTTTCGTATTTACAGAGTTCCCATACATTATCGGACCGATTCCCTTATATTTCGCATGTTGGTAAAATTCAGTTTTGATATGTTTACAGTAGTTTGATTGTCCAAATGTTCACTTTTCCAAATAAATGTGCATTCTTTTTTAAACATCTTGGAACATCATCTAACCTTTTTGACAAAACCCACATATTTTTGGTAGCTAAAAATCATAGGTCCATTTAAACACGTCTCCGAGAAGTTTAAACACGGTATTGGTTATTTCCATTTATTTCATGATACTATTTGTTATATTTTTGAAATCAGCATTTGGGCTGTTTAAATTTTGACAACCAGTAAAAATGAGGATACCTTTTTAAATAAACATAAAATTAAATTTTTGACACAAGTCATAATTTAGGTTGCTAAACACATTACCGAGAAATAAAAACGCTAGTTATAACTTTTGCACCACTTTGAATGGTTACATTTATTTCATG
This sequence comes from Thelohanellus kitauei, assembly GCA_000827895.1. NCBI lineage: Eukaryota > Metazoa > Cnidaria > Myxozoa > Bivalvulida > Myxobolidae > Thelohanellus > Thelohanellus kitauei. Next base: position 28,215 of record JWZT01004522.1, read on the forward strand.
ATTTAAGTGTTGATGTTTCTGAACATTTATTGACTTCTACGCGTACTTGTTGTATAATAAAAATGATTTTGGAAAATGAATCAAACATTGCAGAAAGTAATTTTGTTTGCCATAGGAAGAAAAGAATTTTGATGGGTACCGAAAAGCTTAAATCGTATAAAAATATATAAGTGCAGCATTACTATTTATACTTCCTGCCTTTAACAATTTTAATAAACAGATAAATGCCGTAAATACTAAACGCTGAGGACTTTTGCAAATAGAAACTCCAATTTAAAACGAAAATGAAACTTTCATGATGGTTGTGAACTTTCGAAACATCTGACAAATCATCTGCAAAGGATTTAACCATGAGTATAAATACCCGAAAAGGGACTTAACTTTATTTCACTTGAATTATTTTGGTCGATTTTTTATAAGGAAATACAAACGGGTAGAAAACTCGATTTTTTAAACGTCAACCACTTTTCAGAAACATCGACATTTTAATTGGGAAATAAAAGTAACTTATCAATGTAGTGGGAATGTTCGCGAAAGCGTGTTTAGTTCGCGGTATTGCATTTAATCACCTAAATTATGAGTTTTGTCAAAAATTTAATTTTGTGTTCATTGAAAACGGCTTTCAATTTTCTACGGGTAGTCAAAATTTAAACAGCCCGAATACTGTTTTCAAAAATATACCAAATAGTATCATGAAATAAATGGAAATAACCAATACCGTGTTTAGACTTCTCGCAGGCGTTTTTCAATGTGCCTGTGATTTTTGGCGGCCAAAAATATGTGGGTTTTGTCAACAAAGTTGAGATGATGTTCCAAGATTTGTTAAAAAAAAATGCACATTTATCTG
>JWZT01004522.1:33684-85513 GCA_000827895.1 Thelohanellus kitauei
GCAGTAGAATGTACTATTTATCTTAAAAACAGAAAGATTTTCATTGAAGGTACTCAGGTCCAACTGCAGAAGTATTAAGCTTCGAGAACGGCAGTTCACGCGAAGTAATTTATGATTTTAAATGGCAGATTTTAACACTCGAAAACGTTCAAGAATTTTAATATAATAACATTTTTTTATTTTTCATTATTCGTAAAAAGTTAACCAGATAAAATTCTCTTTCTTATGTAGGAGTATTATATATTATATCCTGATTACTTTCGAAAAAATAGTCTCTTGTCAACATTCTCCCCAGCTTCAAATCAGATATACGTAACCTAGTGACCTGGTTAGATCACAGAATCAACGCCCTATTCCTAAAGCACAATAGAGGAAGAATGTTTTAAAAATTTTAATTTTATATGTACCAAAAATTGGGATATTTTGATTTAAATACTTGGACGTCTTGATTCAATCGCTCAGACATTTCGGATCAAATATTCTATAAATTATAGTCTTATTTTTACATTTAAATTTATTTCGCAATTAAATTTACTTTCAAAATATGATTTTAAAATGTAAAATTAAAGAGTTCCAGTTTTACAAAATTTTACTTGGTCGGAAAATTCTAGGTTGATCTATGGCCAAAGTAAAATTTAATACATTTGGTTACAAAACTTATATTGTGGATCAATATTTTATCCTGTCCTAAATTATCTGCGTAAAAACAAAAATGTTTGAACAGCGTTCCGGCACCTTTTTATTTCAAAAAAGCACTGCATTCATACATCTAAAGATGGAATCCTATTGACTAGGTTATAGGCTAACTATTATCTTCGAAAACAGTATTCTTATAAAGTCATGTTTCAAACAGCCCAGTGGTAGATAACTGGAGATTACGATGAATAGAACAGGAATGCCTAGATAGCTACTTTTAACTTCGGTGATGGCAAATGAAGCAAAAGTATAAACTGATTTTTCGATAGACTCATTCCCTCTTTTCATTGGTCAGCATCAGCTATAATTATTTTAGTGACATAGGTTGGTCATTTTCACCCTTGGGTATCTTAAATTTGTAAAGTTTATATTAACCTTCAACTTGGATAGACGGTTAAACTGGTATAAAGTGAAAAACCGCCTTCAAACACGGATATTTAACGACATTATCTAAAAAAAGAGAAAGGGTATTGTTATAAGCTCGTTATATATTCAATAGATTAATGTACACTTATGGCGGTTTATTGAGTAGCTATTATTATTTAAATATTTATAGACATTGGCACGCTAATAATTAACTTCATTTATAAAACAAAGCATGAGATGGATAAAAAGTTGTAGATCGGAATGATAGAAGGACATGAGGTTGAAGAAATTGGCTATGTGATTGATCAGATCGTTATTAGAGCATTACTGCTCACCTCTAACGAACAAGAATCTGACCCACAGAAAATTTACAACGATATCCGTTTGCAAGAATTGGTCACCGAACCGATTCTGGCTTTACTTTTCGATAATTCTGATCCTGAAACGAAGAATCTATTCTATTCAAACGAGAGCGCCTTAGGCAGGTGCACAAAGTTACTCACGAAAGATGACAAAGCCTACGTATGCAAAGATTGTGCACGTGATATGGCTTGCTCGTTATGCGAAGAGTGCTTCATGTATTCCAACCATGTTAAACACAGATTCGTTCCAGCCGATGAGACAAAAAAGTTTTTCTGTTATTGTGGAGACTTTGAAGGTTACCAAAACTCTCCTTCGTGTTGTAAACATGAAATTCCAAATAATTCAAGAAAACTTCCTGAACCCTTTGTAAAACGCATTCGTAGTATTATCAAGCGTTTGTTTAAGTACTTGGAACTACTATGCGGAGATGAATCATTGCTAGATTCACAAATCGACGAATGGTTGCTGATGAACATGAACTTTGAAAAACTCAAACTAACAAATGAACATTCGGTCGTCTTGTCTGGGGTTGAGAACGAAACAGATGCAGAAAATGCTTATAAATCCTGTCTCTTGATTTTTAAGACAGAGGATGAAAGCCGCGAGTATGTGAACTCTTGTGTGAGTTTTGCTAATCCACCTGGAGTATTCGAAGATTTGCTGTCAACTTTTGAATCATGCGGATATTTATGTGTCAGATATAGAAATAATGATAATTATCATGCAACGAAAGCAAAAATCCAGAAGTTTATCAAAGATCGTCTCACCGGTTCACTAATGTATTGCCGCGTTGTTAGATTTTACAGGTTATTTTTTATGAAATTGGCGACCATATTAACATGGTTCATCAGTGAAACCTGTTTCAAGAAATTAGAACTGTGTGACCTCATGTCAGAAGTTTTGTTCAAAGAAACGTCCTTGCCCGAAACATTTTTTTTCAATCAAAATCTGTGTAAGGACATGAGATACCGCATTGCGTATTGTGTTTGTTTGCCCACCTTATTTACCTCAGCTGGGGCACTTAATTTCGCAATGTTTTATCTCCAAAACTTCGATCGTTTATATTCTGAGATGTTAAACAAGAATAGTTTGAACCAATATGTTTTCAGATTAACCATTCATTTTTCTGCATCTAAACAAAATTTCAAGTATTTGGTTGAAAATGGTGTTCTTTGTATGATTCTGAAATTCATTTCCTTTAATTTGAAAAAGATGGGATTTGGAAGATCTAAATCGTTTTCTGATGTCATGCCGAAAGACAGTGTCAAAAAGATTTGTATAATTATTGAAATCATAGAAAATCTGTGCGAAATTATATTCTTCCCAGTGAAGAGTGTTGAGTTCACCAGTGAGTTAAAATCTCAGCTTCAAAAGGCAACAGTGGCATTGTTGCAGTTTTGCGCTGATTTTGACGATATACAGCCACTGACAATGAAGGAGATACCGCGTGAAAATGCACTCATTCCTGATCAAATGTGTGTTGTCTTTGAATTCCACACCATTTTTATGTCATTTGTTGCTTTGATTTTCAATTATGATGGAATCGCAAATATGATTATTAGGGAGTTTGTAAAGGTTTTCAAAAAAGATATGGAAGCATTTACCGCAAATCTATCGAACCAACAGGTTATTGAGAGACTTTTGACACTTCCGGACATCGAAAACAAGCCTTTTTCAATCTTCAACCTGAGCAAAAGGTTGTTTTTTGATATACTCACCAAGTGTGTAGTCAAAAGAACATTGAGCGATGAGTTGAGAGAAACGATTTTCAAAGACCGCGTGTTATTAATGTGGGCATCACAGGCCGCCATCACTTCAATTTCGTTTGACATGTATTATAAATCTGGTCGTTCAGTTCACCCTTCAAATTATTGGGAAAAGCTTTTATCTTTATATCGTACTCCATTAATTATTCATTATCTCTACATGCAGGATTTCAACGCAATCCAGTTTCTTATTTCGCACCTGAGTCCTGAACACTTTTTTAAGTATCTGCTGTTCAATGTATGTCCTTCTATTCGCGAAAAGACGTCAGTGTATGAACCAGTGGCATCGATACTTTCCCTTCAAGAATTTGAGGATTGTATGGTTCTTCAACAAGTGTTCAACTTGATTTACAACGCAATCACGGAAATGCATTTGATTGGTGATTTACAAGATCCTGTCTCCTATTTCATTGAACGCCAACTCATCCATATGATAGCTGACAAATTGAAAACACGAAAAGACTTGAGAAATGTATTGTATGTAGATCGAGAAACTTTTAAGTCGACAAATCAAAATCGGAAAAAAATTAATACAATTATTATCAAAATTTCATATCCTGTTATAGCCGCGCCAAACGTTGAAGGGAGGGTTCTTTTACCAAAATATATCAACCCTAGTTTACCGTTTTATTTCCTAAATACAAGTGAGGCCAGTCAACAAATTCTGAAATGGCTTTTTGAATATTACACATCTGGATCTTATACATTTTTTATTCCTGATGTTATTGAGCTGAGAAACGAATTCAAAAATTTGGATGACTTCATCTTTTCTGAAACGTTTTTAGATTTTACAATGGAAAGTTTTGTGAAATATTACAAAAATCCGAGCCTTTGGAAAATTGATTCCCCTGGTGTATTTATTTTCATTCTACTGTGTTTATTTGAAATGATAAGGGTCCCGCGATATCGCCAAATTTCGAAATCATCTCGTGATAGGATGTTTGTTTTTTGGGGGAAACATCCTAAATTAGAAAACAGAACCCTTCTTGACATTATATTCAATGACCTTCCCAACAGTCAAAACCCCCTTTTGGTGGTAATGATGAATCGAGTTTTTAACATATATTCCATGAGCTGTCAAAACAAATAGTAGTATTTATAATATAAATTATTTTCCTTATTCTCGTCATTCTTCCTTCTAATAGATAGATCACGTATTATATTCTTTATAGACGACTGCTTCGTTCGTTTTAGGCCAAGAATATCACATTATAGTTAATCCTAACGCGCTACCACTTTTTCAGATCATACGCATATATAGTATGTTAAGTCAGGTCCTGTTCAAATCGTTAATATTGTTGTTTGTTGTATCATTTACAACTTTTTAAATTGTGAATTATTTTCGACATGACTATATGTTATTCTGTATTTTAGCTAAATTTGACGGTGCTACCGACGTGCTTTTATAAAAAGGGATATGTTAACTCCTAACAACACTCAGTTCTCAGGAATAAATTCTACTTTCAGCAAGGTAGGCAGAAGAACCAGCCTTTGATAACGATTAAATTCACATATTATGAACAACATTCGTATCGTATTTAATCCTCGCACGTCCATCTCAATGAACGTCCAATATTGATGAGTGCTTTTACAGCTAATCTACAGGAATTCAGTTTGTTCTTATCAAGAGTGATCTAAGTTTTAGAATTGTAAATTTAATGCCCTTTCCAATAATGGAATAATCTTTGACGATTTGCCTGTTTTTATTGAATATTAGTCGTCTAAATATTTCTCTTTATATACATGGGAACAACAGGGTCTTGACAAGGCCATATAACGTAAGACGTATTCATTCGTACAACTAAAAATATATCTATAAGAATAAATTCGACGATCTGACTGTAATCTTTCAGAAGATAACATAAAAAACTGCGAGATTTCTTGAACTTTGAAGGAGCAAACATCTCTTGAAATTCACACCTAAAATATAGCTTCAAAAGCAGGTTTAATGGTAGAGTACATCTTTGATAAAGCGAAAATTCTATTCATGTGATAAGTCAACATTACGGTGAATGTTAGTTTTCAGGGTATTGCGCCTTGATATCAGAAGAAATTTCGATATTTTTTAATTGCATAGAAGGACTATGTTTGCGTGTAATGGAACAATTAGTGATAAACTCAGAGATTAACTGAAGATTGCAATTACAGATAAACAAGACACTACACATTCATTTTTATCATGCTAATTGATGATTGTTTCGCCAGGTTGGAATACTTTATTTTTGATAAAATGCAAGATTGAACCATTGGCCATCGCATGTTGTAATGTGCTTTGAATTGTGTGGAAAAAACTATTATTGTATAAAGGAGGTAAAGATTACAAAAGGAGGGCCAGAAATTTCAATTGAAAAAAAGTCATTATTGTACATCTTTAAAAAACAAGTGACTGGTACAAGACATCATAACGATATATTTAAATTGTAAGAATGTTTTAAGGCTGGAGATATTAAAACATAGTTTTCTACAGACGCTCAAGGTCGATAACTTTCTGGAAAAGTGATTTTATGAGGTTTTTCATTGCAAAATGACATCTTCTTAGTTCCTAATATTGATTAAATAAAGTGTAGTTTGTAAAAAATTCGGGTTTAGAGGATTAGGGGTATGGTGTTAGAAGCTGAGTTATTTGATAAATTGAATGTGAAGTGTGGATGAGAAAGTGATATATGGATAAGAAAAGCACAACCATGTAAAATTACTTTGATGATAATTGGGTATATTTACGAGGAATGAAGATGAATTCTATTTTTTAGATTTCAATTTTTTAGCAAAGCAGAAAGCGTCTGATAGCATACCCGAGAAGTTAAAATATAATCTTCAGAATTTAGCGGCCTGAGCTGGTCATCAGATTTAAAGACATCACGACAATGTAGGCTAAATTCAAATTGTGACCTTAATAAAAGACAAATTGAAAAAACTAGTTTGATGTATTGACATAGTTTGGGGTTTTAAAATATTTCTCTGATAAAATACTGAAGTACGATCATATTTTTGATAAAATATTTTATGTTTTGATGTTGATATATTTGTGAGAAATGGGTTTATTGTGTGATCATTAACGAGTAAATATAGATTTTATAAGGCAAAATTTAACCTGAGAGCTATTTTGAGAGTCACAATAAGCAATCTCTCCTGATGTCTAAAAAGTTGTTGAATATTTGATATAGAAAAATTATTATCATGAAAACTAATCTAAATTTGCACGTGGTGCGGATATGGATAATATTATGCTACTACAATCGAAAAATCTAATTAACTGCCGTGATCTTATATTTTGTCATGATTCGGTTTATATTTTTAGTTAAATCCACACTTAACCAATAATTAAAATCGTTTCGAAGGATGCGGCCCTTCTTTAATCTCTGTTCCCTCTATGAGATACAGAGCCAAATTAGGTTATACCTCTGATTAATGTTACTTCATCCTTCTAGAATTAAATGTCTTGTGAGCGTATTTTCGCCGGTTAATGTTACATTTTTTGCAAGATTCAAGTTTAATTAAAATTCCCATCTTAAACACGAGAATCACCATGTGTTCCTTGGAGTATGTGACACAGATAAAGTCGTTAAATTTCTGGGGTGAGTAATTAGTTGTTATTGATTCACACGAAATATTCATGTGACCAACATTCAGATTTCTCATGAAGGTAGAGCTAATTTAAACTGTTCATATTTAATAATGTAAGATAAAGAGACAATATTCACTTCGGATTAATCGTAGCCAAAAGGCAAAGAAATTCTCAAATCAGGTTTCGTATATCAACCAGCCTCGAAATGCCAAATTATTCATTCAGATTTTCAAACAAGCTACTCATGAGTGTTTCAAGCTGTGTTGATCTGCCGAGCCATTCATACTTATATATCGCCGATGTCCACCAGAATGTGGATCATCCCAGTCAATTTCTTCATTCTAGACCATATCTTTTATCGATATCCCATTCCACTAAAAACTAACGACGATGAGCACTATCTTTGATCACGGGAAATATGAATGAGTGGAAACAGGAACTAGATGTTACATTTTACGTCACATTTAATGATTATAAATGGTTAAACGAGAGATGGAACTAAAATTCGGTCAAATAAAATACGCGGTAATAGAAATAGATAGGTATGGCATATAGATAAAATAGTATTATATATTTAAAATAAAGGCCTATTTAAAAGATTTCCCGCATCAATTGTTCCAATAATTTTGGAGAACTCATGTCGAAGTAAAGAGAGTAGGACATAAAATTAAATAGATTTTGATAAATGTAAATATAACCTTGGATATAGGACAGTCAATCAAAAACATGACTTTAATCAAAGACGATAGGTATGATGAACACTCTTATTTATATATGGTCGCCATATTTTGAGACGTTGATCACTAATCTAAAATCTGCATTTATCAGCGCGAAAGGACATTTATGTGATAAATTTTACCATGGAACTGCAAAAACTAAGACACGTTAAAATAAATAAAAATGGTTATTGGCCTTCTTGGTTTTAGGATGGATTATATTTGTGGTCTGAAATGATTGATTACCTACTTGTTTATAACACCCTTGATTGATTCCGACATGATTTGGTTGAACGCCGCTGCTTCTAACTTATATGATTCCTAACTCAGACGGTTGGATTTGTTCCATCGAAACTTAAGGCTTGGAGGCATGCCTTTTTGAAAGCTATAGAAAAAGGGTCGGCTACGTTTTGGACACAATGAGCCAAATTGGATTATACATCGACTCTCAAAGCGCCACAATTTTTTTACATTTAGTAGTAAAATTATGATAACATAACTATGACGTCATTCTATCAAGACGAATAGGATAGTGATTAAAAAAAATTGATCAATGAACATATAGATTCAAATAAAAGTGTTAAGAATAAATAAAATAAAATAAAATATTAATTTTCAAGTAATTTAGGTGGATATTGGCCTTGTATCTCATTCCAAGGTTTGGTTTGTATGTTGGATTTTATTTTTCAATTTAATGCATGATTCCAATGTGTCACCGATAAGCCAATTTCTTAATATATTCTTCATGAGATTCATGCATAAAATGATAGTTCGCATGGATATGTTGATCCGAAAATTCAAGGAACATCATACCAATTTTCCAATGATCGTATGAGTCCGTACATGATTCTCACGTTTAACAATCATCATACTTACATTTTAACGATCATTTATATTCAACACCTTGTGATGTAAACATAGTCCACGTTTTTGTTGAAACAAAATTACTAAATAGGCATCGAGGGATTCAAATTTATAACCGAATAATTCATGGGTTTTAAATCCATTAATTGCATTTCGAAGTATCAAATATCAAAGACAGAAGTTTTGAATTGTTACAGTTATATTTTAATGATCTTCTAAAAGGTCACCATATTTTTCTGTTTCTGATTTTGTGTAACCAACTGAGTAAGGCATTCCTTACATTAAATAGTGATTTCTTGAAATATCAATACCTGGATTCTTTTTGTAGGTACGTATCCTTAGGGTTTGAAAGTGAATAAATGTTTTAAGTTTAAAATCTTTCGATAAAAACCAACAAATTTCTTTTTGAATATAGCAAAATCTCAAAAATATACTGTATTTCGTTTTTCATGCAATTTGTGATTAACTTTACTTAAATGAATCTTTACGTGTACCAACAAATTAAATTGTATTCGCCACTGATAGTATGATAATTCTGCATATTTGATAACATTATCAAGAAGAAATGCCTCATTTCTTGCCACAAGATATTTAAACGTTTTGAAGCATGTCTTTTTTGACAACCAAAGTACTTTGATATGCAGCAAAAGATCTGCACACTTACTCTCTATATCAATTAAAAAATAATAAAATTGGCAAATATCAGGAGCTTTACCTATAAAGAAGGTGATGATCTGAATCACCAACTCCGTAATCTTGTAAATTTATTATCGAAATGAATATGTACAAAGAGCTTCTTTTTTCATGATGCAAGGGTATGCAAATATTTCATGATTAATATTTTCTTTCAAAATAGAAACTATTGCCTTTATTCGGGCATGCCATAGCTTTTTGTTCCGTCTGTTGAAATGAACACAATTTTATTAAGTGGAACAGGATGTTTTTCAATTTAATAAATTACAGAATTTACAATATTTTTACCGACCGTTTGATTTTTGGATGGTAACAATCGTTATTGCTTTAATTTAGGACCTTTATAAGAAATTAATAATACAAAAATGACTAGATTGTGGCCGCATCATTAATCTCATCAAGCATATATACTCATTTTGAATGCCCACAAACCAATTTATGATATTCGACTGCTGGTTGGTTATATCTACAAATATTTTCAATTTTATCTCTTGTTGATGTAAAAGATAATGGAAATTTATTTATTTAGCTGATTTATTAGTTAAAAATAGAAATAGTTTTTACCCTGCTTCGATAAAAACTATTTATTTATTTATTCGCAGACAGTGTATGGGTTTCCTCTTTTAAAGATTTACTGGGTATACACCAGACAAGCAATATTAATAGTGATATTGGTTCCATCCACTCGTTTAATCTATAAGTTGACTTTATGACGCTATTAATTTTCTGTGTTTGTTGCATCTAGTCGTGATATTTATTGATAAATGACGTGCATTTACTTTTAAAGTGTCTTTCCGATTTGGATATATTTAATGTGCCAATTTATCTTCACAGGTTGGACATGTTAAAAGTCATTTTAAATTTAAATAAAACCATAAATCTAGGTCATATACAGTCTATATTCACCTTTACTTACATTCATTAATATTATTTTCATCTTGGTAGCCGTATCCGATCGGTTGGATCAAAAAGTTTTTGTCATCGTAATTAATCCCACTTGTTAAAATATTTATTTGAATTATTGACAAAAGTATTGGTAGGATTCGAATCTTAGAAATATAACGAACCTTATATTACGATATGTTGCGAATGCTGAAAATTATATTTAAATCGACTTCAAACTCTGTTTGAACCATACTCACACTATGAAACAAGCGCGGCTCTCAATCATATGCGATCCAGTGTGTGTTAAAAAGATACATTAAGCGACGATGGTGACTAATGTCAGAATAAGAATCCACTGACGAATGTTTTTAGATTCAAGTCCCAAATTTTACCAAATTTTCTGACAAAATTGGAACAATTGCTAGGAAAGGCAGGTGATCATAGTGTATTTATGGATGACGTTAACATTCAACGTAATTATGGGGACCTTTATTGCTCAAATCTATTGCAGGTAAAATGGCTTCATAGATATTATCCATTTCTCAATCCCTGATACTAGTTTTTTTCTCGATAAAATATATTGTTAGAATACATGGCACACGTCAGCGAATAAACTACCTCCTATCAAGAATGTTTAAGTTTTTGAAAAGTCAATCTAGAAAATGAGATAAAGGAATGTGAAAAGTTATTTTTCAAAAATCACCAAATAATAAGACATTTGAAGAGATAATGAATGTTATATTTGGATTTAGTATTTTTACAAAAATCGGTTATTGATCACAAAACAAATTTGAGATTCAAAATCAGGTAAATAACAATAAAAAATTCCTTAAGTTGTAAGTACATCGAGAGGACAATGGTATGAAATACATGAATTATTTTTAATTTCAATAATTTATACATTTAAAAGGTTTCGGAATCTTACCACGAATAAATAAATTCATCTATCAATATTTCTGAAGTTTGGTCAAGCAAGAGTCCGACCACTTGATCGATGATATAGCGATTGCGTGCTATAGTCCTTAAGTAGAGATTTTGAAATATTTAACTTCATAATTCATGATATTAACTATGGTTAGCATCAACAAATTACAATCATTCAAAGAGCTACAGCCTAGAAATTAAAGAGCCAAATGTAGCTCGCGAGCCAAGGGCTACCGAACTCTGATCTAGAGTATGGTTATCTGAGTCCTCTATCATAATTTTCTCTTCGCACGTGAGTAGCGGTTCAAAGATGGTTTGTGGATGGACCTAAAATAACAAAGATTGAAACCAAGCCAACTTCCTTGATACATTTTGAAACCTCTTGATCCATCTGATCGGTAATCTGTTGTGATAACTCAGAGATTGGTTGTTGTAATTTCTGGAATGAGAACTAAAAAAAGTAACCACCGTCGTACTTTGATCATATTCGTAGCTACAATTATAGTATTCGCACAATTGTTGGATAAAAACCAATGATTTTTTGTTAAATGTATGTAATCTATCCTCCAATCGTTTCTTCATGACTTAATATTTGTTACAATTATTTCTTTAATTCTTTTGATTATGCTTCGAATAGATTCAAATTCTTTGAAAGCTGATGTCAGAAAATCCCCCGCTATTTTTTGAACTTGTTCAGGGTCGGTTAAGTTTGCCGCTCGAAAAGTATTCATAAATTTTGCATGTATAGAAATCTTCTTCGAACCATAGAGAGGCATACGATCTATCATAGAATGCTTTAGAAATGTACACAATATAAAAACCATGATTCTTCATTTCCCTGGGCTTTTGAACGACAATCAAAAATTTTCTATATTATTTCGGTGCATATACTCAAAATGTTTTGGATTTTTCATTGGATCATTCAAACACAACGATAAATAAGCTGAATTTAATCAAATGGTCAAAAACTCTTCACGTCGAACAAAAAAGATAGTGTCCTAAAAAACTGAATTCTACGTATATTTGATTAACTCAGAGAGAAATGAACGACATCAAAGTCGAAATACTTGCAATTTACAAGTATCCAGAAACTCAAAAAATATATAGCTGATAACGATATACCTAAATGTCATAACTGGTTAACATACGATTTCAATTTAGATTGATGAGAAATTATTCGATATATTGTCATCCAAAGCAGATGGGATGTTGCCTCGAGTGGTACCTGCATATGATTGATTACCAAACAGTAATAATCAAAGAAGAATCTATCCTTGTTAAATACAGGGTATGATAACTTCAACAAAAAAATCACAGTGAAGATTTCTCTGAAAGGACAACAAAAATCGAGTATTTTCACAGAAGAAACGTTTACTATCGTTTAATATAGTAAAATTAAAGGTTATGATTTAAAACCTCTTTATATCTATTGCTAGATAGAAGATAAAGCTAGGTGGTGCTTTTATGCGCCAGAAGAACAGAAAACTTCAAGATCGTTATGAAGGACTATATCCCTGGCCAATAAGAATGTTAAGGGTCACTTAACTTGGATGACAAGACGATGGCTGAAATTTGACATTTTGTTTTTGGGTAGGTCCGAAATATTTTTGTGACAAAATCGATCGTTCTTTGTAAATATGGATGATATTTCTACCAATATTTATCCAATTCAGGATTTCGGCATCACAACATTATAATGATGTGAAGATGAATGCAGCGGACCCACCTGACCCTAACCAACTGTCTATCCTACCATTAGAATCGAGTTAACAACTTTCAACTCTATCAACGACAGCATACGAATCGTCAATCTGAAATGTTGATTGTGGAGCAAAGTATGTTCAGAAATATTAAAAAGAACATAAAACACATTGAATATAATTTTAAGCAAAAATCTACATTAGAAATTGTTCTAAAGTATCTCGTTCTTAAAATAGAATAATGACCGTAAAATATGACATACCTCAACAATATTACTCAAAAGTCACACGATATCATAATCGGAATTCTAACGCCACCGGATTAAACCATATTGTCGGAATTAAGGTCATTCGAAACATCCATTTATGTAACCAGAGTTTGAGGTGAAAATACTGTTTCGATGATGGGACGGTAACTTCAGGTATTTTTTGAGTGAGACGCTGATGGCAGATCGCTTTAAATATTAATTAATTCGGCAAGACCATTCTCAGAGATAGTTTATTCTCTGAAATCCGAGTCAGTCAGCTATATCTTGGACTCCTGATATTATGTTTATTCGTCATGAAATTAGTGGAAAAGAATAAGTTAAACTTGCAGTCATTGTTCTCCTATTTCAGAATATCAACTAGTTTGGTTTCCAATCATTGAACGTAGGCTTATGAAATTTCAAATTGGATTAATGCGATGGATTGTTTATCCACGCTCCACTATTAAGCATGATATAAATAAATGAGATTAATTTTGGTTTTAGCTCCACCTAAGTAGATAACATAAAACAACCACAGTGAAGATTAAAATAGTTCGCGGGGGCGACTCATTCTAATCGGTTCTTAATTCCTGCCCATCAATATTTGAATAATCTAATAATAAAACTATGGATTGAGTGTAAAGTTTTATTTCGAATCTAAACTCGTGGAAACATAAGATAACTGGAAACCGTCGTTGAAGGATTATCCCAGATAAGTTCAACGTTTAAGAGCCGAAAACACGTGGGCGTTATGAGATATATAGAACATTGACTTGTACCCAGACCTTCTCAATCTTTGTTTGCAACATGTCAGTATCAAACCAGAAAAGTCAAGACAATAAAAGCGAAGACAATAAAAGTTCTGGAGAACCCGATGCTTTACATGAGTCTGAACAGCAAGACGACGACAGCCATTATACAGATATATCTGAAAGTACACTGACAGCAATGAGCGCGGCCAATGAACTACAAATGGAACGTATCTTTGAGAGGCTCCGGATTATTTTATATTGCCTCCATATCCGTCAAACTGTAGACGAATCCTTAGTTAATTACTTTTCCTCATCTTTCATCGAGCAATACATGGGCGACGATGAGGAATCTGGATATTGTACGCAATCAGATAGCGATGAACATGACTCTGAATATTTTGAGGAATCCAACGGTGATGATTCCTCGTCATATTATTATGAAGCCCGCAGCGATAATACCTCAGATCCTTCTGAGGAATCAAATGGTGATGATTCCTCGTCATATTGTGATGAAGCCAGCTGCGATGATACCTCAGAGTGTTCTGAGGAATCAAATGGTGAGGATGGGATACATTTCTGTGTTTTGGAGGATCGTAATGATGGGTCAGAAGATAGTCAAGAATCCGTAAATCCTGAAGCCTGGAACGAGATTTTGGAGAGCATCTATGATCCCTATCTTTAAGAGAGATTTGATTCAAGAGAAACCCTAGTAAACTAAATATTATCTATTTTTGTCTCTGTTTTAATTTTTCACAATTTAAAATTCAGAACGATCACTGTGGTGGGTAACTTGCTCTTCTCTCAACTCTTATTCACTTTAATGTTATACTTTGGTTTATTTCCCATTTGACAAGGCACAACAGTTTGGTGATAAAAGAAGAGGGACGATTCGTAATTTATGTCGTGGCGAGTTATTTACTTACTTTTTCTGAACTCAACATCAACCCAAAATCCTGCGTGAAATGGATTTTTCTCCAGTTTCATATAGCTTCTCTCTGTGAGCTATACAATATTCTTCATTTTATGACGTAAAATCAGGTCTCTATTCACCAACAGATGTGTTAAGTCGGATCTTCATATTCAGAATTAGTAATAAAATTATAGTTATTTTAAAAAATATGAATTGTCTGAACAATTAACGAGAATTTGACGTTTATTTCACTCACCATACATGCATGGTTAATTAACATTTTGTTGATCGCTTTTTCTCAAAACTCTCATAATAGGGCTCGTTTCCGTTATCTGATATGCTGAAATGATAAGTGTTCACCATTAAACCAGAGTCGGGTTAACTGATAGTGTACATGCACGTAACGCTGATATTTTTCCCGCTCATTTACATGTACATCACAATTTAACCAACCGCCTTTATAAAATGTGTTATGTATTCTCACCATAATTATTAAGAAAATCTGCATTATCAATCTTTACAAAAAAATACATTTTGCTGGATTTTATTCGCATATTATTTCTTACTGCTTTTAAGGGAATCAGTCATATTTTGAGTGTTTAGAGCAGTTGTTAGAAAATATGAACCAATCTGAAAATATGCTATGCTTTATGTCTGAGAAAACATTTATATTGGATAATTCAAAGATCAAAGGCTTTGTGAAAGTTCCAAAATTGCAATTTAGTTTTTTGGCCTCCAAAGATACTTTCAACAATTTTACAATAAAAATCAATGTGTTGAATATAGCTAACAATAACTACTAATTACCTAGGGCACGAGCGTCTCTAAATAATTATCTCTTACAAAGAAAATTGTTGGCTATTAAGCACTAAAATATATGTTCGGTCCACATCCGATCAACATGTTTATTCCAAAATTAAAACGGACACCCGACGTTGTCGAATAACTTATAGGCTGTTTCATTTACTTTGGGTAAGCCCTAACATCTAATGGAATATAAAACATTTCTGTAGGGTTATAGGGGAAGCTGTGATCACTGTCAAGTCTTGATGCGCATATCTGTTGGATTTTAGATTATAAGAGTTGTTGAGTCCCTCTTACTATACAATCGGGATGTGACAATTAAAACTAGTCACGATTTTTCATTTACTCCATGATATTTTATGTCACTCCAAGAAAAAAAATCGATTGATTTGAAATTTGATGATTCTGAACTGATTATTATATTGATAATTTTTGTTAGTTAGTGGCATACTCGGACGAAAGAAATTTTACCCTCTATGATCAGTACAGCTCGGTCATAGCACTTAAAGATCCCCTTTATGGTCAAACTATTGAATAAAAAGTACTTATTATTCCCGGGAACTGATGCATCGTATGGAACATTGATTAAAATATGTAAATACACTTGGATACTTGGCTAAAACGAGTCGAGTGATATATGAGGCTATTGACGCACATTAAGTCTAAATGTCACACAAACATTGTCTTGGCAGTCGTCATAAATACATGGACCATACTTCTTGATTTTAATTATTGAGCGTTTCGATTCAAGAAGATATTTATACACTTTGTTGGGAATGTCACAAGAGAAAGCTGAGATAATGATCATTTTTTATGTTTATAGTATCAGAATTACAATCCAAACCATATTTTGGATTGGAAGTTGCGTTAAACAACAGAAGAATCAAGAAATAATTACAGTTTCACCCGCCACTAAGATATATTCTATACACAGATTAAGTGCTCATTAAATATTTATCAAGACACAATTACTTTTTGTTTTCATTCAGATGCTTTAAATTTGAGTTTTTAATGCTCTTCAATAAAACTTCAATGTTTTTCTTTGGTTTTGGTTCTGATGATTATCTCATTTTTGTTAATAATGGAATATCGCGAAATTCATGACCTAAAACAACCAAATGAGCAATTTCATTCACCGTCGGCTTTTAATGACAACCACCCAAACAGTAATACCTGATTTATACAAAAATCCATTTTTAGATCTCAGCGATGCATTATTAGATGCTCCAAATTCATAATAATTTCGACTATTGTAACAGATAACTCCCATGTGTTTATGATTGAAGATCGAAGCGACCATTTACTTGTGTAATACCAAATATCATTCTATCAAATATTTCTGATATGGTGGCTTTCCATTGGCTCAATCGTCATTCATCGTTGAGGTTGTGGCCTGTAATCATTGAAATGCGAAGTAGATGAAGATAAGACTAGACAAATGTAGTTTTATTTTAATGATTCTTTGAGATGTGTTTGGGTGATGTTTGCAGTCATAAAACCAGGAAATGAAGTTTATGATCTACGAAAGTACGAAAGAAGTTTTGAATCAATTAAATCCCAGTTTGAATAAGGATGATTGACAAAAACAATTTATACTTTTATATTCTCACCTAAATTCAACACAGATTTGGTTCCAGCCAGAGTTATTAATGGAAGACGCGAACATCGCTTCCTACTCTGTTTTTTTCTGAACTTATTTAAATAGTCCTCACTGCTATACTTGTGACAACCCTCGACCTCGATAATGTCATGTTACTGAAGCCAATGTAGTCAGAAATAAATCTGTTAACAAAGCAATACTATATCTTGGACATATTTCGTGATTATTGTCAAAATATTAATGTTTGATAATTGGGTTTGTTGTGATATTCATGTAATTAAGACTATTAAACTCATTTCCTATTCATACTTGATGTAGCGATAAAAAAGAGAATGAAAGTTTTTTATCATTTATGGCAATCAACAAAATCAATTACCCGAAAATGAAAATTTAGCCATTTTATTCGGTGTGCTAATTTTTTGTTTTGTATGTAATGGAAGACATTTTTCACGATTGTGAAAGTTACATTCATCTAATTTAGAGCTAGTATTTGATAATAAGACCTGGTTTATATTCTAGATTTGATTTTATAAATGGGACATCGAACTTCGATTCGTTTTTGCCAAAATTATGCCTAATTGTCCAAAATGAAAAAATAGAGTTTTGATTCCGATACGTAAATACCTTTCAACCTTACAAAACTATACCGCACAGATAGCAGAAAAATTGACAGGAAATATGAAAATATCTATGGAATGTGATGTTAAAGGACACGACCCTAGATATCCTCAAGAAAAGGAATGAACTCGAAATAATTAACCAGATTTCTGGTAATATCAAGAAAAACCCCTCGAAAACAAATGGCTATACACAAAAAGTGAAACTTTCCTGCGCACAGTTCAAAATGTTAACAGTCCAGGAAGTGGAACGGACATGGAAATTAATCTTTATATGGAATGGGTTAATAATAATGTCATTTATACTGCAAAGATAGGAAACAACTATTGAACTCATTCGTAAACTAATGTATATCACAAATGTTATGTAGGATCCAAACTCTGTCAGTATTTTGTTCGAATCCTAAAAAAGGAAAATTGAAAATATTCATCAAATAAAATACGTACATGTTTTTGGAACTGTATATAAAATAAATAGTTCAAGAAATATAAAATTTATACGAATCTGCGAGACACCAATGAAATTTATCGACCACGAACGTATACATTCTAATAGTACAAAATATCAGAGATGAAATATGAAAAATCATTACTAATACATCAAAAAATATATTTCAAAATTTTAATTTGATTAAGCACTCGATACGAATACATCCATAGTCGAGAATTTTAAAGACATATGTAAGATTATTTAATGAGAAAACTTATTAATATATTTATGGGTAAAGATTGAGTTCGTTCAGCAGCGGCTACATAATATTCTAAATCATACTACGATTTCTTCGCATATAGGGAATGATATAAGATTATTTTAATAATGATGCTGTATATATAGCTATCTATGGAACTACTTGGAGTAAGGATTTAAAAACAGATTAAACATAGATGATACATTCTATTGAAGTTTAGTTTGTCAAGTCGCGAAACAAAAATTAGAATGGTCACGAAACAAATTAGGTCGAGGTTTATGGATTCAATTGATTCCAATCCATTGTTGACACATTTTAATAAAATACAATGTTTCACGCAAAAATAGTAAGGAATTTCATTTATTAACAGATCACACAGCCAAGAAGTACTCGTGAGGGGTCATCTAGTTTATAATGAGTTATAGTTGAATTAAATGACTATGAATTTGTTGTAGTTCATTTTGAAATAGCAGTGAATAATCCAACATGAGATAAAAATAACAAGCATGCATGGAACTGTGTCTGGGAAATAGTATTAATCGGGAAATTTCCTATGGGATCATACAGAATCATGTGGAATTTTTCTAGAAGTATCAGAACTTGGTTAAGACCTACAAGATACACAGTTCACTATAAAAATACATGCAAAGGGTTTTCATCCAAAGGCGCAAGGAGAAATTTACATATAACTTTGTTTTAAACTGGCACAAAATAGTATTTCCTGGCTTTTCCACATTAAACACTCGAACATATTTATGTTGGCCTAATTTTTAAGGAAAATGATCAATCAGCATGTAAATAAGAACTTCGTGAATTCATTTGTAAAGTTAATACTGCATTTTATCAGTGACTCCGAGGGATCTCATTGGCAACACCTATCAAACCAATGGATATATTGACCACTTCCTCAACAATACGGTTATGCCTACTGTAAATTGTTCACAATATAAATAAAAATCTAAGGCGCGATTATCATTTTCGGATGTTTCTAAACAACAATTTTTGTAAAGTGTAAATTTTCTCTTGAGTTAATATGTTAGGGTATTAAGGAGGCAGATGATATGGAGGGGCTGACTTGCACGACTAATCCGCGGCATTTAACTCACAAATTAACCACCCTGGTCGTCCTCACCTTGACAGGGTAATAGAGGCCACTTCCCCCGAATTTTAAAAGGATGTATCAGATAAGCCATAGAATTCTGGACTGAAGAGGACTCCTCTCTAGTAGGCAAGTCGAGTAGATTATATAAGGTATATTAAAAACAAGATGTTTGAAAGGTTTGCGATATGAATCAAAATATACCAAAAAATTTATTATATTTACTGTGTATTTTTTTTCTTCTGGGGTTTTATGATATAGATTTAGCATTGAAAGTATGTTTAGATTATTTGATGATGGAAAGAATCAGTTTAATATTCATAAACCATGTATTTATCTCATGGGCGTTTGAGAATGAAAATCCTGTAATTGTACTAACAAATTCACTAATTTCGCTGGGTATGTGGTGATTCATCATTTTCCTCCAAATTATTCGAACTGAGAAAGATGCGCGCGTGGTTTATATAAAACTTAAAAAATAACATTTTTTTCATTTTATTAAAAATATTGTTTCTATCTCATTTGCGATTGGGTGATGAAAACTCTGTAAACGAATACGAAGATGCACCGGAAGTTTGTTTAAATATAAAATAACGAATAATTTTTTTATTATTTAGTCTTTCATGGCAACGAGGTGATACGATCCCGAGACATCAATTAGTGATAACCAAGCAGAACATTTTTGTAACTAAATTTGGAGCTGTTTACATTGATTAAGGCGCTACGATTCGGTATCTGGCTAAAACATCTCGTTGGTAACCAACAATAGTACCACAGATTAAATTATTCATTTCAATAACACCTCAATACTTCAAAAATCTAGTAACCCAGGATCCGAACATTCCAAGATACGAACACTTTTACCGATACATACTCTAGATGGCAGAGAAATTAGGAGTAATTAGTACTGCTTCTTCGTTAATTTTACTTAGTTCAAGACTTTTTAATATGCCAACACATCCTAGGTGTTTTTCTTGTGATATTTACGTGATGTTTTGATGTATCTGTGAGCATTTTTGTTTGAATGTTATGACTGGTTGTATTAACCGTACCACATAACTCTCTCTATCTGTCTATTACACATCCTACAACACACCACCGTTAGCCGCTCTCGCCTATATATAAGGTAATAACTCGTTTAACCACATTTTATTTCATATCCCAGTAATCGTTTATAATTTTGCAAGTATGAATACAGTATATCTATTCATTATAGCAGTAAAAACAGGTTTTATCCATTTTTATATTTATTGATTAATGGTTTTTTGGGTAGTTTTTGATGGACGGAATGAATCAAAGTGATTTCACGTATTTTATATGTGAAATTTGATTTGATATAAGTGCTTGGTTCCGCAAGGCATTAAACTGGCATATCGAGTTAACACCGTACTGGGCAATACAGCGAATTCAGTCAATTAATGGTGATTAACGTACCAGATCAACATAAATATTATTGCAGAGGTTAAACGCATAATCTATGACTGGATTAATCCTTGTTAATTTCCATGGAGATTACTTCATATTTTATGTAGGGCCCGCCGGTGCCTTCCGTTTAGCACCGCGCGCTTTTTTAATGACAGGATCAAAATTTTAAAAGCTGATAGATGTCCAGATTTTTAAATATTTAGTGTTAATATAATATATATCTTTTAAGGCTAAAAATATGACAGTGTTTAAATATTTTGAAAATTGTAAAACTTATTGGTTGGTCTCTGTATATCGAGTTTTGCATTCAAAACCTGGAACTGTGACGATATATATTGAGAACTTCATAATTCATAGTTGTTTTTAACAACATTATGTACCTTCTGAATGCTATATCATGTGTGTTGGGATCTTTTGCTGAGCTTGATCACAATCCTAATTTCAATAAAAATTAATGACAAATATATTTAATCTAGGTCAAAGTATTTTGAATATAAGCGTGAATTATAAGGTGCTCAGCATGTATCGTTCCAGTTAAAAAGTTTGGACTGTAAAAACGTGTATACAAACATCAACCTCTCAGTTTGTTTAACTTTTTGCTAAATATCTGACGCCTATAGTCTTAACAGATATATGTTATGGAAACCAGCTAAATATGTTTTAATACCAGATAGTCATCAGGCTGTAAAATTTTGCTTCTGCCATCCAAAAACGCGTACGGGCTAAACGGAAGGCACCAGCTGCCCCAATACCCATATTTTTCATAAACTATTCAATTCGAGGTTTACCCTTTGAAAATTATCAATCTACGTAGCAAGCTAGATTGACCGTGGATTTACGAAAGAAAACGGAGTGATTTATTCAGTAATAATCATCTTTTTATATTTTAACAGGTAAAAATACACCATTTCCCGCGTGAGATTTCCGACTTTCCGATGCGGACATTTAATATTTCCATATCGTATTTTTTTATTATACGGAAGTAAATGACAAATTTTAGAAAGACTCTTGCCTTTAAGCTCAGGCCAATCTCAGTAAACAACTGGTCACATTAGACTCGATAATCTAACCTCATAATCCCAAAACTCCATGACATAAAATCTTCATAAATTTTCATTTACTTTTTATAAACAAATACAAAATAGAGAACATTTGAATGTCCACGTCGGAAAGTCGGAAATCTCCGACGGGAAATGGGATAAATCGTTGAAAGTTTGATATCCTTTATAGTTCCGAATTATTTGGTGTATAAATCTCGAGGGTGAATAATTTTACATAAACATGGCGTTTGATTGCAATTATTTTAAATTTTACCCATTGCGAAATCTATGTAGTAATAAAATGGAGCTTGCCGAACCTTTATTTTTGTTAATAGATGATTTTTTTATAAATTTGATATATTATAATCGAATAGATTCTGTTGGTATATTTTCTCAACTACAAAAAAAAATAACTGAGGCGGTACGCCTATAATTTATTACCAGTGTATGATGTCATCATTTCAGAAAAATTTAGATCATAGTATTCGCGCTAAAGATAAAAA
This sequence comes from Thelohanellus kitauei, assembly GCA_000827895.1. Lineage (NCBI taxonomy): Eukaryota > Metazoa > Cnidaria > Myxozoa > Bivalvulida > Myxobolidae > Thelohanellus > Thelohanellus kitauei. The sequence goes on from JWZT01004522.1 coordinate 55,910, forward strand.
TATAGGCGTGTATAATCTGCGGATGCTGTCGGTTGTCGGTTGCGCGAAGATGGTTATCCATGGAAGAATATTTGTTTCCATTTTATTCGTTCACGCGACCGTAGGCCTTGCTCTACAGACTGCAATGTTTCCGAAGTCAAAGAACGAAATGGCCGGTGTACATCAAAAGAATATTAGAATTGACGATGAAGGTGATTATGTGTATCGAAAAAGCACACCCTGAGCTTTGTTCATCGTTCCCTCCCCCGAAAATCGTATCTGACTGTGTTCAGTCATCCGTGGAGAAAGATGCAGTGGTTCGACATTATTTAGATAGGTTACTGACTACGCTATGGAAAGGTTTTCAAGGAGTTCGCCGACCCTAAATGTATTTCTACCTTAACAAAGTTCGCGAAATCAGATGTCCGTATAATGGTTGGATAGTGGGTAAGTATTTGGGCTACCTTGGTAAAAAAAGTTACATTCAAGATATATTGACCACTAAGCGGGTTGATATTCTTCAAACATTGGCCCGGAAAAATGGTTTTTTGGTTCCTCAGGTCCTTTCTGCCCACTGTTGTATCCGTCAAATTTCCGATGATGCGCTCGAACTGGCTCAGTAGGCGATAAGTGAGTGTTTCGGTTATGTAGCATTGTATAAAAGCGTCGAACGCGTGAAAACAGTAAGGGCTACTGCGGGCTCACTCGAATCAGCTCAAGATGATGCGTTTTCGGCATTCGATAGTTTTGTCGAATTTTCGGCGAGATCGCTTGGTGGTACGAACAGTGTGATAATTAGTTAACTCGTAGTTACTCGTAATTATTATTTGATTGCTGTGTGATAATTATTCGAATGAGCCAGCTAAACTCTGAAGAGCTACAATTAGCGGTTGGGACAGGATCCTTGCGAGGCGTAATCCTGTTTAATGGCGAAGACTTCGAGTTCTGGATAAAGCGATTTGAACTCTTATGTAAAAAAGAAAAAAATCAAGTATCTAGGATACGAAGTAGATAAGAATGGGGTGAGTCCAGATCTTGAGAAAGTCGAGGTGAGCAATAACGCTAAAACACCTCAAAACAAAAAAGAATTAGAGTCATTTTTGGGGATGATCACCTATTATAGGCAATTCATAAAAGACCTGGCAAATAAAGAATCATGTTTGAGGAAGCTTTCGCATGACACAAAATGGTCTTGGGAGGTCGAACACGATCAAGCATTCAATCAAATAAAGAACGACCTGAAAAGCTCTATCTCCTTATTCTATCCCTCCCCAAAGCTGAGGTTCATTGTTGATTGCGACCCCAGTGAAAATGGTTTGGGCTGCGTTTTGAGTCAATATGATGATGAAAGAGGCGAAATCGTTGTTCAATTCGCGAGTAGACTTTTTACAAAGCATGAGAGAAACTATTCAACTACACGCAAAGAATTACTTGCTATGGTTTGGTCATTGAAAAATTCAAACATTACCTTATAGGAGCCGAATTCGACATACGATCCGACCACAAACCAATATCTGGTTTAATTGAAACAAAAGAACCTGAAGGACAACTTGCTAGATGGATTGAATTTCTTTCGCAGTTCCAATTCAAGATAATTTATCGCGCGGGGAAAGAGCATGGCAATGCAGATTATATGTCACGGTGTTGCATTATCGTTGACCATAAATCGCAATATAAGGAGATAACCAATGTGGAAATGCAATCCGAACAAGAAAATGATCCAGACATTAAATACATACTAGATATTCTTAAAAATAATCAGGCTGAACATTCATCAACAGGTTTAAGTAGAAATCAAAAAATTTATAAGAATATCAGCAAATTTCTGATGATAAATAATAAATTACTTTATCGAATTCATGAAACTAATAAACTAATATCCAAACGGCTGGTGATTCCACAATCTATTATCACATTCATACTGACAGTTTTTCACGATCGAATGGGTCATTTAGGTTATCAAAGGACCGTGGATAAAATCAAGTCGCTCTTTTTCTGGCCACAAATGAGAAAAGACGTTTATAATTGGTGTAGAAGTTGTTCAAGCTGTAACGAGCATAACTCTCCCCACACATGTACCAAGGCCCCACTAAGATCTATTCAATCCCATAAAGTTGGCGAAATTATTGAGATGGATATCATCGGACCCCTTCCGTGTGTCAATCAATACAAATATATATTAACAATCGTTGATCACTATTCAAAATGGCCCACAGCCGTAGCAGTCAAAACCACTAATTCGGTTAATATAGTCAAAAAAATTTTAAAGCATATTTATAAATTCGGGATCCCTGATATGGTACTGACTGACCAGGGAGCCAATTTCGGTTCAGACCTGATGAAAGAAGTTTGCGAATCTCTTGGTATTAAAAAAGTTAGAACTTCCCCTTACCATTCACAAGTTGATGGTCTAGCAGAGAGACACAACCGAACAACCGTAAATATGCTAGCCAAATCAATACACAAGGATGAAGAGTGGCCTATAGCCCTTCCTTCGTTGTGCTACGTATATAATACCCGTAGAAACGATACAACAAAAATTTCTTCGTTCGAATTGTTTTTTTTTTGGCGTGCCACAAGTTTACCGATTGACTTGTTATTTGGACTTCGGGATCATATCAACAATAATATCAGTCGCGTAAGATTGATAAAAATGCTACGTAAAGTGAATGAAAATTCAAAATTATCTAGAGATAACCAGAAAAAATACTATGATAAGGATTTCTAGAATCCAAAATACAAAATTGGCGACTATGTTTATGTAAAATATCTTAAAATTGAAACACTCGATAAATCAAAAAAATTCTCGTCTAACTGGAAGGGACCTTTTGTCGTTAAAAATATTAATGATCCGCTGATTCTGTTTGACATCTCAGGAAAAGAGTCCTGGATTCATACAAATCGTTGTAAAGCTGGCATGGCAAGGAACAGTAGCCTGTGCGATTCTATTGCAGAAAGAAAGTAAACACCTCAAATGATAAAGGAAAAGGCTATATATCACTCGATTGATATTCCCATCAACAGGGAGCTACCAAACGAAAAAAGATCTAGGTATGGCAGAATCATTAAACCTGTTGAACACTATGGAAATCCGATCGAATATCAATTTTCGGAGGGGGAGGAGTTGTGATAATTAGTTAAATCGTAGTTACTCGTAATTATTATTTTATTGCTGTGTGATAATTATTCGAATGAGCCAGCTAAACTCTGAAGAGCTACAACAGTATGGCGGATAGCCTTTTTCGTCTCCATCGACGGGTGATTAAGTTGATATTGCCATATGGTGGTTGGTACGCCACATTAATACGGCGAGTTTTAAACCGTTTGGAAAAACGACTTCAAGGGTTTCTTGAAAGGAGGACCAGTGTAACGATTGCAGGTATTATTTTGTAGATAAAAATCGAAATAACATGTGGTATGTCGTCTGTGTTTTTTCTGTCAAAAGGTCATTAACCTTGATCACGAATAGGGAAGTTCGTTTATGTTGACTTCACTTGCTAGATAATTATGTTACTCAACTCCTTGTAATAAACGAGAACATAATTCAACATCATTTTTATCGGAGAAGTTCATCTGTTTGTCAAAAATTAATTTCTCGAGAGTTGGTATTATATAATGTTCTAATCAATTATTTCTCTTTAGCCTTTCTAATTCTCAGAGATACATGATCATGTTCGGAATGAGCCGGTCCGCAGGTCTATCGGAATGCCTCGACCTACTCCTGCCGCTAAACCTAAAGGCCCACCATACTTTACCTGGGATTAATGAAAAAAACCAAGGCCTATTATTAATGCCTTTTAATTATTATTGAATCCCATTTTGTCTCATCTAATTTTTCTAATTCTCTGCCACACTGAGTCGTTTAATATTTCATTAAGGCTGAATATTGTCTTGATCGCGTATTCTGGTTGGCTGATGTTTCATCACTGGTTCCCTTAGGCTGCATTCTCTCGTGGTCTTTTCTATGGTGGTGTCTTCTTGGTGCGTCGACTTCATTGAACATAATACGAGTATTCCCATTTTTTAACACAGCGTGTTTGGCTACTCTGTTTGCCATCCAATTTTTTTCGTGGGTTAACTAATCACACATGTGTTGATGATTGCCTTAATAATATTTTTAACAATATCATGGCTAATCCCGAGAACCGATGATCATTTTTTGATGGCAGTCGATGTTCCAGGTTTACTTTCCAGTTTATGTTGATTCTGTGAGAATCTTGGTGTATAATAACGTCTAGTAAACTTAAGTAGGGGGCTATGCCATAACTGCAGCAGATCTTAATAACTTGGGGAAATTTGAAGATTTTTAGCTTGATTGTCGAGATAGACACAGAGCGCACAAAAAAGGGAGTACATTCAGGATATTAAAATCATTGAGAGCAGCGATTCCCAAGCTTTACAGGCCGCGGGCAATTTAATCCTTTTTGATAATTTCGGCGGGGCATTGCCTTATTAAATTTTAAGCACCTTAATCTGGTTATAATCATATTTAATCCAATTCTAAATATAATCACTCATTTTTAAAATCTCAATCAATTGATGATATAAAATAATATTGAACGATAAATCGGTTTCAAAAATCGTATTGGTTAAAAATATAACCTTTTCTTAACAATAATTCAATTTTGCTTCAATGCCAGTTTCTCGATGTCTGGGCACAACGATGTAGTTCTCAATACCCCAAGTGTAGAGAGGTTACCATCTGTGAGCCTAAAACGTTACTTATTTTTATAATTGTCATCGCTGCAAATGGCTGGTCACATCTATAGGTAGAACTAACCCTACAAATGTATTTTTGGGGGAACGAACGCTTTTTTTGATACTGTTATGCAGGCAGTTATCGCTAGGAGGAAATGATATGGTAAAGTGAAGGTGTAACCTTGTGTTCTAGAAATCTACATCTCAGGGTAGAATTGCGCTTCAATTCAACAACCTGTAGTTAAAGGAATTCATGTAAATGATAAATCTTTGATTCAGGAAACAAAAAGGGATTTGTGAAGAGTGCGCCTTTATCCTTCTCTTTTTCAACTTTATCAAATCAAGATTCAAACACCTCCAGAAGACTTTCCAGTGTCATCTGATACTGTAAAACGTTAAATACTTTTTCATGTAAACTTACCTTTAAGAGTTGGAAATGCATCTTAAATTCATTAGGTAACCAGTCTAACAAACAGACGAAGTTTCATTTTGAATGCATAGACTTCATCACACAAATTTGTGAATAGTTTGTATTTTCCCTGGATCCTCTCATTTAAGAATTTTTAATGAGATGTAATGTCAACCATGAATGCCAGATACATGAGCCCGTCATCATTCAAAATATATTCCCAATCTGTTTTTAATTGATTAGTTTCAGAAAGAAACTGCTTGAACTTTTGCTGGGTCAGAGCACAGCTGCGGATTTTGTTGACACATCGAACAACAACATCCATGACTTTTTTTTAAATTTATTGTTTTCCCACACAGAGCTTCTTGATGAATAATTCAGTGATATTTAAGTATTGGGCGACCTAGAAACTGTTCGAGAAATGTAAGACATCCTGATTAACTACCCACCATTGCCGGAGCTCCATCTGTGCATATAGTCTCCAATTTTTCCCATTCCACATTGTTCTTCTCTTCAAGATTTTTAAGAGCTTCAAACAGATCGCTTTGATTTGTTGTTGAATCTGATGTATAAAATGTATATTCGAATATGAAAATGCTATTTTATCACAAAATTACCTTTAGTTCTGACACCTTAACAGTTGTAACATACTACGAAATTGAATTATAGGCTCTTTGAATTTTATAAGATGGTAGAAACTAGGTAATTTTTATTACTTTTATTGTGCAAATTTTTTTAGAAATAGATAATAAAGGAATTAAACACCACAACAGTTTTAGATAATTCCATACTGAATATGTGCTTGAATTGAATCTGTTGTTTTAATTCTTTTAAATAAATTCAAAAAATTTGGAACCCCGCGGGCAAGGGTTTGGGAACCTGTGATTTAGAGAGAAAATTTGACGATTTAAATTATTTAAATCGATGATAGTTTTTCGTTGCGACATAATGATGATAAAATATGGTGAAAATACTTGTCTTATAAACTACCCGTCGACTCACAAATATTTGCAGTAGTCAATATCAAATTGTTATAAATTCACATTTTGTAACTCATTTATCTTTGTTAGGCCATAGCCTATCAAAAATATCTTCAACCTGATGATTTTCATCCCATATTTCCTAATTTTAAGTATGGTTAATTGTATATTTCATTTTTAAATTTTTGACATGACTTTTCAAAGATTGCGCTTGATTTCATCGTGAGAAGTTTTTGTGAATTTGGTGACCCTAGCGTTGAAACGGCACATATTTTGGTTAAAAATACAATAAAAGTCAGAAGGCGAAGAAAATATCATGCAATTGATGACGATGTATTCTAATATGAGAATTCTTCCATCGGATCAAATTTAACATGTTGATTCCCCTTAAGATTCTAATATAATCGAATTAATTATTGATCTTAATAAATAACTTTTAAACGGTTTTCATTAGATGATCAAAAAGAATCTTCATTTAGAAGATCTAAATTTCAAATTAAATGAACCTTTTAAGTGGCTGAATAATGACTGTGACTGCTTTATGTACTAGTTGTTGTGGAACATCTCCTTAATTTCCTGCACATATTATCCTTCCAAGAAAACACCATTCATTATTTGGTGGAAAGTGGGTTTCTCATATTGCCAAAGATATGCCCAAATGAAGAAATTCAAACATAATCCTTAACCACAAAACTTGGTGGTACATTGTAAAATATGTAGATTTCGTTAACAATCTGCTAACACATCCTAAAAATATAAATAACGCTAAAAGAAAGTCCAGTTTTATTACTTTTTCTGGCGTGCCGTGTAAAATGCAAATAAATCGAGATATTCACAGTTCATTCCAACACCATTGTCATCGGCTACAAAAAACTTCAAAAACAGTTAGTAAGTGATAGCCTATATTATATTGATTTGCAAATCGGAGGACATGACATTTTCTATAACCATCAAACGGTTAATCATTGTGTAACTTTAAGAGATAATATAAAAGATGGACACACAAATACGAATGAAGGGACCTTGAATGCGCTCAAATATCAACTTCCTCAAAGAAACAGGCCCATCTGGGACGAAACTGGAAACGTGTGTTAAAATCTCCTCGATGACCATCTGGGAACATTAAATGGAGGTAAAAGCATTACGGGGATCTATAGAATGGATTCATTAGAGACCAAAAATGTTTTTTTAAAAAAGTATTTAAATTAAAAGATACTGACTAGTCTGTAAATTTTAAAGCAAAGTGGTTTCATACGAGTAAATTATTAATGGAGTGCATTAACATATAATTGACCCAGATTAATGTCTTAATGCGGCAGCGTATTAAACTTCAATCCTTCCATTAAATATACGCTTTGTACCTAAACGAAGAGAATCACCTACCTTACATGCCCGAAAATCCTTTAAAATAGTAGATTGTGTAAATGTTTGAATAATACATTGAATGTGAGGTCATGAATAAATTTAAAAAATAACTTTTATAGAGGCTTAAAATACTCCATGTTTTCCGAAGGTTGGCGATAACTGAAATATTCAACCTTAGCTTGAGTTTGTATGTTCTTCCTCCCATAATAATATTCACGATGACTTTTTCGATGAGTATGCCATGGGAAAGAATAGTTCTAAATCGTTAAATTTTGTTCAATCATTGAATCCAAAAATTAGTTGCTAAACGTTTTCTGGCTACCATCTTTGGAAATCCTTATTCGATGGTTTCAATTGAAGTAATGTTTGTTGATAATTTAGCAAGAGTAGACTTACGATTCCAAAGGCACACGGGCTGATTCGGGTGAAAATGACGTATAACTTTGAATTTTTATAAAAACAAGCGATTTTTGGAAAAAACTCAATAATTGGCATTGATCCCTTCTAATAAATAAGCTAATAACATAGAAACTTTTTCTTCATAATTAGACTAACGCTGTGTCGGTAAAATGGTAAAAATTTAAATAATTTGGTTTTTTATTTCCTTTGTGAGAAATCCCTTTCATCAATCTTTAATTACAGCATGGTTACTAGTAGTTCTGGTAAGAATTTTAGACCTTCGTTAGTAAGTTAGAGTCATTCAGAAAATTTCTGTCCAAGCAGAGATTGTACATATCCCGAATTGTGTCAAAAAATCTTCCGAATATTTGATAAAAAGTTTCTAAGTGAAACTGTTGGCGATAGGAGTATTTAAAATAGGTTACTCCGATAGAGCCATTTCCTTTCTCCCGTTGAAGGCATTTTGGATTTCACACGCTTTGAGTTTCTCTCAATCCTATTTATGTTGGCTACAGTTAATTGATCCACAAACATCTCACTAATATTCACTACCATATGTTGGTAGCAAATTTCATTTAGTCCTAGATAACTGCCCAGTCATCATATACTATAGTTGTACCTTAATTAAAATATTGAATATACCAGATTGGATCCATTTGTGTTTGATTATGAATAAAGTTTCGCGACTTTGATTGGACGCCTGAGCTAAAAACGCGATGCTGGTAGCTTGTCGGATTTTCCATTGATTGGTTTTCACGATGGACACCCCTTTTATTTTTTTCTTCGGTGATATTTCCTTCTCTCAAATTTAGCTTCATTGATTTAAACGGTAAGGGTTTCGCCTCCAAGGCAGGACTCTGGATTCATCGAAAATGTCAAAAGTTTACGCACGCATATTGTGCAGCACATACTGTAGCAATCGCAGAATGTTTCTACATTATAATAAATTCAAGTTTGTTGAATTAATGTCACGCTTCCCATGCACTCCTCTTCGCTTTATTTTTTTTATCAGAGATATGCTATTTCCAATATCTCTGAATTACTTTTTTTTAGTAACAAAACATAAAAACTATGCCATCATTTGTTAATGATAGAATGAGCGTCATAAACTATCTTTGATTTTAAGATTTAAAAAAAGTAATATATTCATATACATCTCCAAAACTAGTCCCAATGTTGATTGCCAGATTCGGATAATCGAAACAAGATCTATGCCAAACAGAAATTAAGGTTCTACATCCTTAGGCATGTCCGAATGTTTTTATACTATATTTTGTTATCGGTCTCCAAATTGCACTTATTTTTTCATTTAATCGCATCTACATGATGAAACCACGAGCCTTTTTTCGAATTAAAACTCTATCGAGTGCTTATTGTTATCGATGCACCAGTAAAAATCCTTGTTATTTTATATCAATTACTCAAAATTTAAACCCTTTTGAATTTTTTTACGCACGCTCCACGATGATCCGCAATAAGGTACACTTGCCAATAGTTTTCCTCGAGAACTTAATAAAGAATTGATTAATCGTGGCTCTGATGGAAGAATTTATCATCACCTCGGCCTATCTATTGAGTTTATCCATGAAGGGATAAACGTGACTGGAATTATAGATTTGGAAAAATATTGGATGTGGATCACACAAATATGTTCATTCATTTTCACAAATAAATGAGGTCGTTTTTACATGAAACTGATGGTCGTCAAATAGAATTTCATTCGCGAATTCCAGAACACGTTTTACTCAATGGAAACAGATTCAAATTTATCATCCAGCAAAGAACTTATATTGGATTAGTAAATGAGTTGACAGTAAGCTATTCAATTTGATGAAGAATACACATTTTACCTTGCTTGGTGATATATTCTGGTTACTCACCATAAAACTCCAGTAGATATTCCCAATATACCAAATGTCAACACTGAAAACGCTTGGGTTTGAGGTTTCTTTGAACACACAGGTGATATATCTTCCATACACCACCATTCCACGATATAATTGATTCTCTCGAATTTAAGCTGCATATCTAAGTGACTGATTTGAAAGTAAAACATCCATTTTCTTTCTTTATATAAATTTTCACCCGATCCATCTTCATTGTCAACACAGGTTTTAAATATTTTAAATTAAACTACAATCTGGCTCTGAGAGTTTTATAACTTAGTTCATCGTCCATAACTGTATGGATCGACGTCACCATTAATTTCTATTGAATAGGATTGTGGGCAGCTGAAATTTAAGAGCTAGTTTGTGAGTGATAAATAGTTATAATCACTACCTACCGAGAGAGGCCAGTCTTCTATCCATATTTTCTGCAGTTGACATGTATTTTGCCAAAAAACCAAACATTTGAGTGATGATACGAAGATTAAATTTAAGTCCCTGTTGATAAGTGTATCCTAAATCGCGATCATCTGACAGTCAAAGAAATGAACTCAGTGAATCTAATTGCATTAAAGAATAGATGTTGTTAATTTGTTCAAAAAAATGATGACTTTTCTTAAATACCGCTTCGTGATAGCTATTGCGATTCTTTTATTTTTGTGTGTGGTATTATTATGATTAAATGCCCATTTCACTCTAAACAAATCGATATTCTTCCAACATTTCTCAGAAAACCGAAAGAAATCGATATGTGTGCTGATTCCCACAGTTATGTACACGTTCTCAATCGACGGGGCAGAATCAAGGTTGTTTTGAATTATATTCGATCAGAATCTCCTATAAGAATTTTAAATAAAGCAGGGACTTATAGCAGCCCATCTACATAGGACAATTTTCCAATTACGTGTGGGAACCCAAAACTCATTAATCCAAACAAACGGTTTAGCCGTGCTACTAGGAAAAGAAAACTTTGACAATAAAGACAAATTAATTTATGTTTGGGTAGGAAAACATTGAGCAATAAAAATGATTAATCTGTAACTTTTCTACTACAACTCTTTGGTTGAGGAAATTTGAATTCCTCACATATACGGATCAATCTCACATGTTATCTCAACGTTGGAACATGAAATTTTTAAATTTTACTGATGTGAAAGTATAAATCAAGAATAGGCGAATTTAGAGCAGAACTCGTTGATTCCACCATTTTTCATGGGCCAGCACTACCAATACAAAATATTACTTCGATACAGAGCAAAGTTTGAAAAATCAAACCTTCCTTCCGATAAAGACATACCTGGGATCTTATGAATCAACTCCAAAATAAATATCAGACGTAATCCTGTGATTCTAGCCAAAAGATATTTGATTTTAATATTTTCGGGCCCATTAGTGCCCAGGCTAATCATATATATATATATATATATCTCTACTTTGTATGGATAAAATATCTGCTCTTCCTTTATCTGAAAAGGATGGGGCCATGCTCGGTTTATTTCATTATAGATTATATGTTGTACATGAATCGAAAACACGTCATATTGTTGTTGCACTGATCTAGTATTCTGACTATATACATGTGCCTTTATCGTCAATTCTCTGAGAGACTTACCAATCGGATGTTGTATTTTGAATGTGAGCTTGTCAGACTTTGAAATTAGACGTGTCCTACTTTGACTTGCCATTGTCCGTCTTGAATTTCTACACGTCCGAGTTTTGAGGTAAAAACCAGTTATGGATAATTACGCAGAGACGCACGAGCACAAGATAATTAGTAATTAGTGTTAGCTAGATTAAACATATTGACTGATTGTGTAAAACTGCCACAACCATCTTTGGCAGCTATAAAACAAAACAGCCGTTTCAAAACGTTTAGGTAGCTTATGGTCGTTCAACTGCCCAAAATAAACTTTTACTCACACTCTAACCATATCATTTTTCAACCTAGTCCATACTTTCTGGCAACTACCCTAAGCTGTTCAAATATAACTCAGGTGACATTAATAACAGTATTAAATTATATGTGAATAAAAGAAGAATTCATTGATTTCCGTGATAGGATTGATACGCCTATTTGCAGAAATAGTTATGGGGAGAATACATAATCACTTTTATAACGACGGTTGATTGAAAAGAGATGGACATGTAATTGAGTGGGAAAAATAAGAGCGTTACCTGCCTTTACATTTTCGATTTTACCGACTTTGGTTAAATTGGGAACACTTATCCTGTAAGCGTGTCAGATTAAGGAAACGAGCCCTATTAGCGGAAATCTGTTTAAAAGCGATAAAAAAAATGGACATTATCCATGAATGTACTGAGTGAAATAAACACCAACTATTATTAGTTATTCAAAAAAATCATATTTTTATGAGAATCGTAATTTTATTACCAATTCCGAATATGAAGATCCAACTTTTCTATCTGCAGGTGAATGGAGATTAGATCTTACGCCACCTCCATGAGAATAATATTTAACTTACAGAGAGAGGGATCATAATTATGATAACTATCCATTTCATGCATGATTTTTGGTCTATGTTTATGTTAAGTCAACAAAAATTTAGTGAATAACTGCCAGGAGGTAAATTACTACCAAACCCCCATCTTTTATCATCAAAATGTTTTTCCTTGTCATATGGGAAAAAAACCAATGTTTAACCTTAAATTGAATAAGAGTTGAAGGATGAGTAGATTAGCTACGTCTGTAATGATTCCGAATTTTAAATTGTGAAAGACTAAAACAGAGACAAAAATTGATAATATTTTTGTTTTATCTTAACTCATGTTAAAAACCTCTTAGCTTCATATGTGGATTTGTATTTCACATCCAAAAAAATTTACATTTAGCGTTACTTCACGACAAAGAATTCAAAGATAAATATCAAAAACCTGTTCGATTCGGATTCAAGTAAAGAGATCCTATAAAAAAAGAAAGTTCTCTGGAAACTCACCAGTGATTTTTAACCAAGGCCAACCAATACAGCAATAGTGTTGTCTTTGCGTCTTACAAATTCGATATTTTCTGGCTCCGGAAACGAAACAGTTCACCGATTCAGAAGAAATAATAAAAACTTCTCTTGTAACAGCTAGTTTAATGAACGGTTATAAAAACTGCGAAAAAAATTGATAAGATCTCCTTATCAAATAAAACGATAACAAGTCGAGTTGAAGAGTTAGCTAGTGCCATTAACCGTCAATTACAAAAACATCAAAAAATTGTACATTAGTTTGTATATTACAATGGAAGAATCAAATCTCATTTCTGAAACAGATCAGGTCGCCTTTTTTGGGTGAGTAATTAACGACAAATTTAAAGTCATTAAAGAACTAATTTGAAATTAGTCATTACAATTAACCTCGAAAGGAATAGATCTGTTCGAAACTCCTGCATCTTTTTGATTGGAAAACGACATATAATGATGAAAAACTTGCTTGAATTTTCGTAGATTTTGCCAAGGGTATGATAGGTGATAAATTTGGATGTCTGACATCAATAGAACAGTTTCTATGTCCCCCAATATTGAAATATCACATCATTATTATCCAAGAAGCTCTGTGTGGGATTAAATTAAATATAAAGCATGTTATTGATGTTGTTCAAACATGTTTTAACAAAATTTGAAGCAAGGCTCTGAGCAGACTAGAGTTCCGGCAGTTATATCCGACACGAACGAGGAATACGGGGATCTACCGCTAGACTGTGTAGTTAGATGGCTATCAAAATAAAATGTTCTGCAACTTTTTTGGGCTCTGAAAAATGGTATCTATCTATTTCTTTCATAAACGAGTGAATTGCAAAGAGAATGTTCATATAAATTAATGATAACTTTTAAAAATCTGATTTTTCTGGTAGTCAAAACATCTCATTTAAACAGTTTAAATGAGAGGCTTCAAGCAAATGATAAACTATTCATAGATTTGTGATGACGCATATGAATTCAACATGAACCTATGCCTGTTTATCGGATATCTTGCAGAAGGAAATTAAGATGAGTATTCGAAGCTGGAGGCTCGTTTACTAGACAATAATATTTGATGCTTTAAAGTAGAGCATGGATGGTCAATCTTTGGCATTCATCCGTTTCAGTTTATTCCTCGAAGCTCATCAGGGAAGTAAAAATAAATGTTTCGAAAATGACGTTTAATAATTTTAGTGACAACCTGAGGATTTCATTTGGTTACAAAACGAATAAGAATCTACAAGACATCCTCTTATTTAATCCGGCCCTCATGTGATTAAGTTTAATTTGTCCGATTTATAAGGGTAGACAGATATTTTTTGAGAAAAAGAACAGATATATCATCAATCACCATTTCTGACCCATAATAAGGAACTGCATTATTAAAATTAATTAATTTTCAATGGATCAAGTCTATTATGAAGGCTCCTCAAAACTTTAATTTGATCTGATTAAAGTTAATCGAAACAGATTTAATTTCAATCTAATTAGCGAATTAATGTCTAACCATGCTTATTAGATGCTTCGAAATTTCGAATTCCTTGCTCAATAAAATCATATTCCCATTTTGAAATTTTAACACATCATTTAAGGTAAATAAGAAAGATTCTCATCGATTTGTGATTGTTATGATGGGACCCATCAACAATTTCTTGAGTATTTTGGCTCCCGAAGAAAAAAGCATCGATTATCTGGTGGAATGTGGTATATTGTCGTTTCCGCAGATATGTATGAAATATGGCTTTCCGAATTTCTACAGTTTATATCAGATTTGAAGATGTACAAGAAAACAATGCAGATTCCTTAACCCCATATGTGGCACTAGATATTTAAAAGATGTAAATTGAAATACAATGAATTTAGGATGCTGACATACTTTTTGCTCTCTAGAGCAAGTTATAAGAATATAGAAATGCATACAGGCAGTTGCAAATCCACCATCACACATTCAAAAAGTTCATAAAATAGTTGGTAGTTGGTCTGCGATAGTCTAGATTTCATTGACCTTTAAATATTTTTATTGGGGGATAGAGCGCTGTCGTAGAAATATATGAAACAAAAATGGGCAAGAACAAATATCATAGGGGACATTCGGTTGTTGGGATATGGGTTATTGGCGGTGTGGAAAGAACTGAGGAACGCAGATTGTTCTTTATAAAGGTTCCTGATAGAACATAAGCCACGTTGTTTGGCATTATACGCCCACATACTTCAATGGTCTATCATAATGACCAAGTTTTTTCAGTTATATCATAATCTTAGTGAATTTTATACCAATCTCCACGTTAACCACAGCAATACTTTCAGACTCCTGAAATTGGGGCCCATACTCATTCTATAGGGTCAATCTGGAATGCCCTTTAATATTAAATCCCTCCAAGAAACAGGAACCATTCCCTCGACGACGATGGCAATGTGGTCGAACACGCCGTGAATGATAATTTTTGATCATTATTGTGGCGTTCAAAAACATTCCACTGATCAGTGTGCAGTATTCCTCATTACCCTAAGAGAACTGGTATGTTTATGTCAAACATTTTCGTATTTTTTTTAGTTTTCCACACGAAGAATAAAATATCACGATTCAGTAGGTTAAACATTTTTTATTTAGAAATAAATAAATGGGCTTATAATGTAATTATATATAATTATTAATTTTATCACTTAATCTATGGCTTAAGCGGGCCTTCATAATAGGCTTCAACCTTGCAGTTAATTTAATCACTAAACATGCTGTAATATCCAAAATCTGACCCAAAAATTGCATAAAATTTTAGGTGGGAAGGAAGAATTAAATTTTTCAAGCATTGGGTAAACTTTTCCAATAATTATTTATCATTTTGATTCGAGAATTATGAAACTTTTTCTGAATTTTAATGAAAAAAGTTATTAATAAACTAAACATTACCGGGTTTTGCATTCTAAATCAACCATTCTCGAGAGTTACTTCGAGCGTTGACCACAAATATAAGATATACCCATGAATTAATTTAAATTATTATTTTTCATAAATCATTGTTTTTTATGAATTGTTTGCGTTCAAAATCCTTTGTATTTCAGAAGTCCATAATTTTTTATCCATGTTTAAACTATCCTCTGAGATGTTTTATCGCTGAGAAAATAGATTTTTTTGATGCCAAGACTTGGTAATTTCCCTTGTGTGTGAAGAGTTTTAAATATTAACGCGAATATACTTTTTTCCTTGTGCTGTATGAGCTAAAATGATATAAATTTTATACTTGCGTGCATTTGTAATTTCAGAAGAATCCCCGAAATCAGACATCTTGCATTCCCACACAAGTAACTGTTTCTCATATGTTAACAAATTACTCAATTTATTTTATGCGTAAAAATACAATTTGTTCGTGCAGATGCAATGCCACATGGAAAGAAATTAACTTAAAAATACAAACAAAGCTAATTTATTCATGTCAAAAGTGGTTGATTCAGAATAAAAAACCCGGTAGCTGACGCCTTATTATTTAATTGCTATATTTAATCCGCCACGCGATTTTAAGACAATGGGTATTCATCCACTAAACTGTGTCCACCTATGCAGTGGAGGGTTAAAGTCGAAAGTCTCATGAAGCTTTTTGGGCTAAGATTTAAAGAATTTGACAAATAAAAGCGTCATATGTCCATGTTTATCGATGCTTTTTTTCTTTCCCTAAAGCAATATTTGAAATTATATGAAAACCTTCACTTAAAATTTAGTTATATGAATTGTAATTCAATATTGGTAAGTCGATTTCGAGATCACACTGTTTTACCTTCATTGGGCCACATCATTCTAGCGACTACTGCCAGCAAATAGTTTCAAAACATGCCTCAGTTCACCTTAAAGACACAGTTGTTGTTTGGGTCCTATCTAAAGATGTGAGCAGTCATTAACAGCGAAGACAGATATAACAAACAACGTTCCAGACTCGCAGACAGTACCTCTCTGCCCTTATGGAGTGATAACTACATCGTTGTGCCTAAAGATTGAAAACTGGCATTTATCTAAAGATGTGAGCAGTCATTAACAGCGAAGACAGATATAACAAACAACGTTCCAGACTCGCAGACAGTACCTCTCTGCCCTTATGGAGTGATAACTACATCGTTGTGCCTAAAGATTGAAAACTGGCATTGGAGCTAAATTGACTGGTTGTTAAGAATAGTTACAATTTTATGTCCCCAACATTTTTAAAAATCTATTTATTATTTAATACTATGTTATATCATAAATTTACTGCGATTTAAAATGAATGATTATGTATTTCATATTTCACTACTTAGAATTAAAAAGGCGATTAGTATACTTACGGAATTTAATAAGGCTGTTGCCCGCTGAACTTTCCAAAGTGGATTATGTGTCTCCCCGCTTGTAAATATGGGAATCACTGATGTAGGCTAATTCAAGTGGCATTATTGAATGCTGATGGTATTTATTTGAATCGATCAGCTAATACTTCTAAATGGCTATACCTGCTGAAGAAAATTTAATAAATAAACACTGGTTAAAAAATCACGATACCAATCACAGATGCCAGTAATTTAACTCCGATATATTCTACGCTGTGTATAATCTCGAGAATTCAGAAATATCTGATAGACATTCGTAGTTAATCAGCTTAATTATGACCAATCAGAACTATTTTAACAACTAGGAATAAACACTGTCTTCAGTCTTTCAATCATAAAGCCCATCCAACGAACAACGTCAAATCTAACGTGAATTTATGAATAATTTATACATTTAGAAAAACAAATAACACCTTTAGTAAGATTCAACAATACAAAACTTCGGTGGATATTTTCAACGCTAAATCTAGGTGATTAACTACTTGGTTTCCATCGTTTATCCTCACCCAGTAGTTTAAAAATCGTCGTAATGGCTGATCTCGAGCTGATATTTATTGTTTCTAACGCGTCGATTAACGATATGTGACATTATAATGAATCGGGGAATATGGTGCCAGACAAAAATTGAATCTTAATTACACATACTGTCGAAGATAACACAGAATCGGCAGTCTGACTGCTAGGATATTTATTATTCCACTAAATAATGTCAATACCACTGTTAAAAATCCTGCCAAAATGGAAAAGCTAAGAAGTCAGAAAAATATGGTGGTCCCAATACAGTATTAAATGATGGAATGCTACGATTTATCACTGAGATCATGAAAGAAAACATGACAATATTTTGGAAATGCAAAAGAGGCTTAATATCTAGGTTTTTTATTACATCGGAAAGACGATGAAAAGAGAAAGCTAAAAATTCTAAGTCACGCAATCTTTTCCTTTAAAACGAAATGATTTGCCTGTTAAAAAGAAAATCAGATGATCCAAATCACTATCTTATGATATTCGTTATGCCAACCTCATTTGTGATGATAAATCTCCCTTTCATATGGTGCCTCTGAACTTTTGTTATCGTTGGGATAAATATAAATACCTTGAGTATTGGTTCAAGAAGACTGACTACCAAAATGATTTTAGCAATGAATTTACATCACACTGTTCATGATCGAGCCATTTACATGGGATAAATATGCTAAATTTTTGAAAAATCTAATTGATTTCTCTCAGGAAGAAAATTTCAAAACTGAAATGGTTAATGCCTTATTCACAAAAATTCTGTTTTCCATACATAGTAAAATATCTGCCGGCCAACAGACCTTTTCTAAATCCTTTCGAGCATTTTTCTAATCCATGAAACTAAGCAAGGATACCGGTGCCAATCAGTGGAAACACCAATATGGCTCAAACGATAGTCAAATCCATCTGGTTAGCGAGACAAACCGAAATCAGAATTGTTTTTTGCTGCCAAAAGATTTCTTTCAAACGTGTTTAAACGGAGATGTCGAAATAATTTCATTGATTTATTTAAATAGTAGATAATTTAAAATGACCATATTGAAACACTTGTTTAACAATAATGGATACAAGATCCTGTATATTATGCGAAATAAATGAAACCGGATACAAACATTTAGGGATCACATATCCTGAGATAAAATATCGAGATTTAAGGGAGAATATAAGTCATACTTTTACTGAGAATTCGATCTATAACGCGAGATGTAAAATTGGAAAAAGCTTAAAATCAATTGATAACTGTTTTATTTAAATGAGAAATGCTTGATTAATTTCTCTCTCCCATATGAGAAAATTGAATAAATATCTCCATCATAAACGTCACAAGCGGGTTTTGACAGTTTGGATGTTCATTGTCAATTATCTCGAACAAACTTCGGTTTCCCAATTTAGGTTGTGGACCGAAAAAATCATACATCCTGTCGAGAGATGATTTACTTAAAGTACGATCCACCGACGCCATCAAAATAAAAAGTAAACACAGAAGAATGAAGAGAAATAAATCAGGGGAATCCAGTTTCCATAGATCAGGATTTTTATACCACTTCACAAAGCATTCCATGATGAAGTCCAAAAACGTTTCAGAAAAGATAAAGTCATTCATCCTTTCGAACTCGTCCCTGAGCTGCACAACATCAGGCAGTATGAATTGATGAGCTCTACAAGTGTAATAAGATAAAAGCATTTTAAGAGAAAATTCCGTGTTCTCTTTTTTATTTAAATAGTAAAAAGGACATCCAGGGTTTAAGAAAATCGGGAAAACAACCCTTAACTCCCCAGTTTGTTGAGTCCACACACAATGAGAAATCTTTTCCATGATCGCATCAAAGTTTGTCATGTCTGAATAGAACTTTGATGTTTTAAACGTGGTACGATCCATGTATATTTCACTTTTCAAAGTAGTACTTATGTTACATTCCCAAGCAACCAGATGGATGAGTTGTCGTTCAATGAAATACGAGTCTGGATCTTCCAAATCACCAACCAGGCGCATTTCGGTAATGGCGTTATAGAATAATATGAATACTTGTAGAAGAACCAAACTGTCCTAGAATTCAGGAAGGGAGAGTATTAAGGTCAAAGGCTGAGTCACCGAAGATTTATCACGAATCGATGGGCACACGTTGAAAAGCAGAAACTTCAAGAAAATATCTGGATTCATGTAGGATATTAGAAATTGAATTGCGTTAAAATCCTGCATGAAGAGATAATGGACCATAACAGGATGATGATACAAGGATACAAGACCGCTCAAATGATCTGAAGGGTTGACTAAGCGACCAGCTTTAAGGTACATTTCTAACGATATTGAAGTGACGGCGGCTTGTGATATCCACATCAATAATACATTATCACCGAAAATCTTTTGTTTCAACTCGTCACTCAATTTATGTTTGACAACACACTCAGTGAGAATATCAAAGAACAATCTTTGGCTCAAATTGAAGATTGAAACCTGTTTTCGTTCAATGTTAGGGAGTGTTAATAGCCTCTCTATAGCTTGTTGGTTTGATAAATTCGCTATGAATTTTTCCATATCCTTCTTGAACATCTCAATAAATTCACGAATAATCTTTTGCGCGATGTCATCATAATTGAGTAATAGAATGACATAGGGCACAAAAATTGTGTGTAATTGCAATACAAGAGCACCCACTTCATATGGACGGATTTCATTCACTTGGTGAGTATCCTTTATTTTTAAAGGTTCCATATCATCAAAATCAGCACAAAATTGCACCAATCGAGAAGCTGCTTTTTTGAGCTCAGATTTGAACTCCAAGGAGGGCTCAACGTTCTTCACAGGAAATTCTAATACTTGACAAATATTGCCAGCGACGTCATAAAAATGTGAAAAATTGATGGTACCTATTTTCTTTAGGACATTAGCAATCGATTTCCCTCGTCCAAATCCCAGACTCTTCAGATAACAGGAAACGAAATCAAGAATCTTACAAAGAACGCCATGTTCAATTATGTATACGAACTGTTTTTTAGATGCAGCGAATTGTAAGGATATGCGGAAAACATATCCTTTTAAATAATGTTCGGTTAAAACCTCTGAATACAGCTGATTGAAGTTTTGGAGGTAGAACTTTGCCAAATTGAATGCTCCTTTTTGGGATAACATGGTTGGAAAACAAATAAAAAATGTGATGTACTCGCGTATATCCCTCCATAGGGCATGATTAAAAAAGAACTTTTTGAGCAATGTGGTTTGTTTGAACAACATTTCAGACATGAGGTCACAAATTTCAGATTTGTCATAGCATACTCGAGCAATGAACCGTATAAGGATGCACGCCAGCTTCATAAAAAACAGCCTGTAAACCTTGAACACTCGGCAATACATACGTGAATCTGGAAGATTATCTCGGATAAACTTCTCAATTTTGGCACGCAATACATGGCAATTATCATGTGTATCTCGATATCTGACACATAAATATCCACTTAATTCAAGTTCGAACAGCAAATTGGCTAATTTACCAGGCGGATTCACAAAACTCAAGCAAGATTTGGCAAATTCTAGCCTCTCATTCTCGAGCCGAAAAATCATAACACACGATTCTCGGGAATCCGTAGTTGCTGTTCTATTCATAAAAAGAGAAAATATCTTCATAAAAAAAGAAAAGAAACCTTTTGGTTCATTCTCAATCCTTCAATTTTCTAGATCATCGTTCACCAGCAACATTTCTTCTACGTATGTGTCAAGCGAAGACTCGTCCCCACACACTAGTTCCAAGTATTTAAACAAATGTCTGATGATAAATCTGATGCGTTTAACAAATCTTTGCGGAAGCCTTCTAGATACATCAGGAATTCCATGCTCAAAGCACGGAGGTGAGTTCTCATAAGCTTCAGAATCCCCACAATGGCAGAAAAAAATAGTATGTTGGTCGACTGGTGCATAGTTGTGTTCCACGTGGTCTGAATTCCTAAAACAATCTTCGCATAAAAGTCCAGAGATATCACGTGCGCAATCATGGCATACATACGCTTTGTCGGCTGGTGTGAGTAATTTTACGCACCTCCCTAAGGATCCTTCATTCGAATAATACAGACTCTTGGTTTCCGGATCGACCTTTTCGAACCAAAATTGCACAATCGGTAGAATGACCAGATCATACAGCTTCGTCTCACTGTAAACTTTCATTGGGTCAGATTCTTGTTCTTCAGAAGTGATCCGCAACGCTCGGCAAACAATCTGATCAAGGCGAATACGGATTTCATCTCCACTAGGTTCATTGCTCATTTCTACTAGTGGCTAATTATCTATGACATGCGTTGTTTCAGGATATTAATTTAACTACTGACGTGGCAATGGTTAAAAATCCCTGATCACACTACTTGATTTGTAGATCATTAAATATTTCCCAACAAAGAACAGATGTGAGAAAATTATAGATTACCATGCTAACGTAAGTTCATTAAAGATATTAGGATTAATATTGACAACTGATGATGCTCTAATTGTGTTTTAATAAAATCATTTCGGTTCTGTATATTGTTCGGTTTCCTTTTATATCATAAGAAATAGCTTAAATTGTACATCAATGGACATTCCATGCGTCACTTTATCTAAATATTCGCCCGATATAATTCACCGTAACCCCATTCGTGACGTGAATATATAAAACTTGTCATAAAGTTGTTTTCAGTCATTATAAAAGGGGTAATATTTAAAGGCATAATAAATTCTACAATTGATCGATGTTTCTACTGGGTTATGAAAAATAAATGTGTATTTGACGAAAAAGAGTAACCGTTTTTTAAATAAATGTGATTTTTGCGACTCCAAATAGACGTTTAAAAAAGTTAAAAGCGTGTTTTTATTCACAAAAAACTAATAGTTCGACTCCACTTATATCTACGCTGTTCAGGCTCTGTAGTAATAAGCTCAAAGCTACAATCTTTTAAATTTCGCACTACTATGACCCTAATATCTCGGTGATATTATATAAAGGGCTTGCATCATACAAGGAGGGAAGACCTACCTCGTGCTGGAGTGAAGGCTTAACTTTATCAAGTGCTCCTACGAAATTCGATTACAATTTTTGAGTTTAAAAAAACATTTCTTTTCAAAAACTACACAAATTTTAGTTCAATACGATATTAATTTTTCAAAAGCCGGTTTATTTAGTATACCATGACGTAAGTTTTCCTCTCATAACACATCCACAGCAGCATCGATCCAAGCGCTCTGAAAGGACGAATGCATCAGCAGTAATCAAATAAACCGGGAAATGAATCTATTTATGGTAATCCAAAAATATTAAATCATATTTACCTCTAGTCTCTTTGTAAAATAATAAAAGTTGAAATGTACATAACCACGAAAAATATTGGTGATCAATTTTTAAACTAAAACAAAACTAGGAGCATATTTTAGGTATTTGATGCTGATTCATAAAATTCAATCAAGTAAAATGTGTTGGTCTGAATGATGACCATGAGTGAATTTTAAGATTAAACCACATCCGCTCAGGCATTTATTTTCGAAAACATTTAACAAATTAATCAGCCGATATTACGATCAGTATTGATTTAAATATTTCTGAAACCAGGGCAATTCGTATATGAGTATGATGCTAGTTTGCATTAAATCTTGCAATGTTCGCATATTAGTCTCTTTTTTTCTTTTTGATCTCTAATGTTCAGTTGTTTTATTGGTAGTAGTCAAGAACACAATTGTTGGAAGGTAGTTAATGCAGCTTATCATTCGGAGATGCATAAAATTTTACCATTAAAGAAATATTTTAAATGCTACAAGGCCATCATATTTAATTGTTTTGAAAATTATATTGACACTGAGTATTAAATATGTGGATTTATTCTGATAGAATAAAACTATTGTATAAATGTGAATCATATAATAAAATTAGCCAATTTATTATGATCTATTAACGTTGAAACAATCTAAATCACCATAGGTTCCCTTACAATCTAGTCTCTTATACTTGATGAGACTATTTTACATTTGTGAAAAAAATAAACGGAATATCTCTGCCAAAGGTTTTTCGTCGAATTTTTAAGTGTTCTTGAGTGAAAATATGGAGAACATAGTTGAAATGCTAACTTAGAAAAATGAAGCTTACATATTTTGTAATTCAATTTCGCCACTGGGAAGGTTCAATGTCGTCATAATCCAGTCTTTGCAAAATAGTGAAAGTTAGAATTCTCAAGTAAAATGTAAACAGGTAAAAATTTGAAAATACATGGTTTTCGTGTCTATTTCGTCTCTTGAAAGTTTGATTTCGTCGTTTATTTTTCCTTTAGTTTAATAATTAAAATTTGATTACAACTTGTTAAAAACAAATTTTTAAGTTAAGATTGCACTTTTTTGAAACCCATCATCGGGTTAATCTATTTTTACGTTTTGTTAACAGACATTGTTTATCAGGTGAAATAAAGTAAAAAATATAATAGCATATGTGTGGCTCGTATATTGTTTTGGGGAATTTTAAAATATCGGAGTTTTCTGAAATTACAAATTCTCATAAATATAAAGTGATCACCAATTCAGGTTCTCAGCGCCGAAAGAAATGCTATCAATCGAATTGTGAAAAAGTAGTCAAAAATTATTAAAATTTGCTAAAATATAAAATTCTCAAAATCTGCCCTCGCCTCCGTGACAAAACTTTCCTTTGAACAATTCGAACCTGGATAAAAATTCTGCTTGCCCAAATATCTAACAAACAGAAGTAGTTAAAAATACCTCAAACCAGATTTGAAGATAAGGGAGTATGAAATTCTCATTATAGGCAACAGCGCCTCAATCACGCCTAAGCAGGGTATGGCAAATTATAGGAATTTCAGTTTTGTGGTTTTGTAATTTCTGAAAATAGAACAAATATGTATTTTAAATTCACCGACAAATATAGCAGCCCCCATATTCTATGATTTTTTTTAATTTATTTTTAATGTAAAATAATGTGTGTTTACAAAACGCAACCCCAAATTCCACTGATGGTGGCTAAATAAAAATTTCAAACGTCCCTTTTTAGCAACCAAAAGGTTAGTTTTGACCGTGTTAAAATGTAATCGTAATTGTAAAAATCATAACTAAATTAAACTATAAAATTACGAAATTGACCTGAAACCCTCTTATTTAAAGTTTTAATGGATTTACGCTTAACTGTAGAAGTATAATTTTCACTATTTTGTAAAGGCCAGCTATGGTGAAATAGAATTACAAGATGGGTATAATGGAACAATACTTCAACAAGGGGTCATTGAAAAGTTGCAGCTTTTAATATCATAAATGACTAAAATTCGGGTGAACGAATTTGATCAGTAATTGTAAAAAATTATCACGGCATGTATCATATGCTATCCCATCTTCTCTTTTCACGATCGCACTACAGAGCTTTCCCTGATAACAGAAATGCTAATTAGATACATTAGTTCAAACGAGCAGGGGTTTGTGTTTTTTTGGTTGCATAAGGTCAAACACTGCCAAGGGATATTATTCTGTCTGGAAGTCTTTGAGCAGTATAGGACAAGGTATGAGTGACGTTTATGTACCTATATCCTGTGTAGGTTTATTAACCATATTGTTGTAAAAATCCCTTAGTTTTGTTAATTATGTAAGATTGACGTTTCGCTAGGTTTTTATCGGATTTTAATGTTCTGAGCTACAATTCAACTCATTATACTAAAAGATGATATTGTTTATTATTATGGGTTGAAGATCGGACTTTTAGATCATTCAAATATATAATAATTCAGCCACACCTTTTAATAATTTTGTATTTACGTTTTTATATCTTAGGATGACAATATCACGCCACATATTTAAAAATTCACTTGACTTGATATGCCTTCGATGTAATATCCGCAGTATTCTCAAAACCTGACG
The DNA here is from genome assembly GCA_000827895.1 of Thelohanellus kitauei. Classification (NCBI taxonomy): domain Eukaryota; kingdom Metazoa; phylum Cnidaria; class Myxozoa; order Bivalvulida; family Myxobolidae; genus Thelohanellus; species Thelohanellus kitauei. The sequence continues at coordinate 81,316 of JWZT01004522.1, forward strand.
TATAAAGAGGTCTTTATTCAAATGTTCGGGTTCGCATCAATTGTGGGCTTTTGTCAAGTTATTTTGTTTCGATTTCGTAATTCCAAAGTAATAAAAGAACACTTTTTCAAGAACTTTGGAGCACATCGTTCCTTTATAGCAGCAGTTTTCTACCTTTTATGTGTATGAGCCTTTAATCCCATCATCCTTCACCAAACATGTCGCGATCCCTCAATATTACAGTGTTTAAGTCAATTTGATGAACGAGAAATTATAAAAATAAACTCTAAAAATGAAAATAACGAAGGAATACTTTTTTTAATTTTCAATACCTTCGTTGTTTATAGACCGTCTCGGATAGGTTTTCATGTGTCTGTAGTAACCATCGCAATCTTCTCTTGTTATCGTTTCTAACCCTGGTGTCATGCGTTAGAATGGCTCTGCCTTATTTTCTGGCCTATCGCCTTTACGTTACGTGTCCACCTTAAAAAAAGCTACTCGATTGGGTTAAGGAAGTGGGACTAGGGCGGTAAATAGTAAATTTCGTGACCCTTTCTGTGAAAACAACCCATGATTGTTGAGGATTTGTGAAATATATCATTTCCCATGATGACAAAGAACCTTGATTTTTATTAGAGTATTCGACTGAATGTGTAGAAAAAAGATTCCAATGTAGCCCAAAAAGTTTTTTCTCATTAATATGGTTGATTTTGATTTTTTAGTACACTACAGCATATTTTTTCATCTCACAACAAACAGATATATTCTTATCCCATATGTTTGGTACACCAAGAATCGATGTAGTGGGTTTTGGTGATTGACTCGTTTTTGATTGCATTTACTCATAATAAAGACTGCGATGGTGAGAAGCGTCACATGAAGACCTATATTAGAAGATCCATAAATAATAGAAAATTGAACCTGATTTCTTATTTTGGTTCATCGTTAGATTTTATTTTTTCTTAATTTTTTGGTTCATCATTTTCAACTGCAGAAAAACTAAATTGACCTAAAAACCCTGTTAATGCATTGGTAATTCGGTTAAAATAAAGAATACGCTCCTTAAGCCTTTGGCTTATAAGATTATTAAATGTATACATTGCATTTAAGCATAATTTTTATCGATCTAATGATTATACTGATTTTTATTTATGCCAAGTATACATTCTTTAATACATTTTAAATTAAAGCAAACTTCTAGAAAATAGTCAGAAATATTTTTTTCATCATATTTATAAATGAATAATTAATTAATGTATTCAACTTCTGAAAAAGCGTACATGAAACCTCTCAAATGATTTTCCGGTTTTTTTCGCCTCAATTGGAATTTCTGCGAAAAATTCATCCAACATGGGCTCATTTATTTATCCGTTTTCATCAAGAGCGTTGGCGCGATTTCTCTGATAAATCATATATTTTAAGGCATTCCAGGTTCCCTTTATAGTATTTGTATATATTCCCACTCCCGGTTAACGATACGTTGTGAATGATTCACCGTAAAATGGTTATAGACTGAGTCCAAATTTCTATAGCTGCTGAAGCCATCGGTGATTATGGTGGAGCCTTCAAGAACATGGGCATTTATAACCGATATCAAGCTATTCGCCTNACCAATTAATTTTTCGTGTTGCAGTCAACAGTGGGAAAGTAGTTTAAAAAAAATTTCAGTCTATCGGGTTAAATAGTTTGCGAAACCAGGTTTTACAACAATTTACATTAAACATTAACATCGATACAGTAATTGTTGAAGAAACTTCCTTAATCATTTGAAATGAGAATAGAATAATTTCCCAATAAAATGATTTTGTTAATTTTTCACCGTGTGCTCCCGGTTCAATTATTTCTAAAAAACTTAGAGAACATATGAAATTGTTTTGAAGGTTGTGGGTCGAAGTTTTCGAACAGGACGAAATTATTTACTACGTAAGGTCATTACCCCCATTTATTGGGTAATTTCGAAGAATCTTTTCAAATAGAAAAAAACCCAATTACAGATACGTTTTATCTGATATATTTGATGAAATGGAGTGTTTACCTGTCTTTATTAATGGATATGGTTGCAAACCACTGTTCGCTAACGATTTCTCCTATTTAACTCAAGTTTCTTATTCAAATGCTTCCGATGTATACTTCAAAAATAACAAATATGGTTTATTTTCATCAGAAATCATACCTTGAGGCCATTCAAACTTTTTTAACTAGAGAACGGGCTTTCTTATATAGTATTGTTAAAAAAATCTAACATTTTTTATTACAAAACTCAATATTTATAATCAGACATTTTTATCTAAAGTCTAATTTTTTATTGAAATCTAACCAGATTCTGGTTGTTTGCGAGTTATAAAAATACAAAATTTATTTTTAGATAGCGGGAAAAAAATAATTCAAATCATTTTAAAGTAAACAAGGTGGTTAAAAAAGATACTTTTATAAAATCGTATTTGCATTAAAGATTAAAACTAGATAAAATTAATCTAAGTCTTAAGGGGAGTGTATTCTTTCCCAGATCCGCTAATTATTATAATTTAAACTCTGTTTTTTTAAACTTCGGCCAAATTGAAAATTGAACTTACCAGATGCCCAAATTGAACTTTGAAAGTTGTCAGATATACAGGGTGATCCAAAAATCACGCTACATTTTGGGTTTTAAATAAAATTTTTATTTGTTGGTTAAATTCGCTAAATATTAACATAAATAAACTAGATATATGTGGAATATATTTTCAGTCGAAAAACGAGTAGAAATGTGTAAAATCGGCGGCGTAATGACATGTTTAAATTAAAATTTTGTAACTTTGACAGAATTTCTCTGGTTTTTTCAGATCACACGGAACTCACTGAATAAGAATATTTATGAAATAAAAAATTAGCGTTCGTTGATATGGCAGCGGCAAATTGAAGAAAACTTTCGGAACATGCCCATGCCTAATTGAGTTTTATTGAAATTTAATGTTTAAAATGACTCTCAAAGAAAGAATTTTTATAGTTGGAGGATGTATGGAACATGGAAAATCGAGAGAAAGCTTCAAATTGTTTAAAAATAATTTTAACAAAATAGATGCGGTGGCCCGAACCGCTATTTACAAAATAATTTTAAAATTATATGCCCTTGGTTATATTCAAGGTGAAAATCGTGGGCGAAGATGGAGGCCTCCAACAGTTAAAACTATTGAAAATATAAAAAAATGGTGAATTATACAAAAGATGTCCAAAGGAGTCGACAAGGAAAGCATCACAACAGCTGAATATTACATATGAATCACATCGAAGAATAGTTCATGATGAGCTTAGTTTATATTCTTACAAAATTCAAAAGAAAAAACCTCTGAATGATGTTCTTAACCCAAAAGATTACCATTTGTTATCAACGTGAACGAACGAATGACTCATCACCAAATCGATATCAATAAAATTTTTGTTCAGACGAGATCCATTTTACACATTGATAGATATGTCAATAAACAGAATTTTAGAATATTGGGCTCTGAATCAGCAAGTGTAGCCCCCACAAGAATTTTATATCCAATCAAAGTAACTATATGAGCTGGGTTACATGAGTTATTGATAAGACCCATTTTCATTGAAGGACCAGTTACTGTGGAAAAAATAAATCATAATCTTACAGACTGAGTTCATACCACGAATCGAAGAAATAGAATTAAAAGAAATTTTTTTTTGCAAGATGGTGCAAGTCATCACCGAACAGAACGAGTGTTAGATTTTATAGAAAAGCATTCCCGCAAAAATTAGCTCGTTAGATTAAAACAAAAATCATCAATGTGACTTGATTAGTCTCATTATCCACTGGCGAAACAGGACGTTTTGGCGCAGCTGGTTTGGCGCAGGACGTTTTGGCGCAAGGAGGTTTATAGCGACTATGCTTTATCGACCGCGCCTTTAGTCATTAGTGTTTGGCGCCTTTGGGGTAGTTGGAGAAATGTTGGCGCCATCTTTTGAATGTATTATATATGGCGGGAAATCCTTCATTGTTGTTTAAATTACGTTGCAATTTACATAATGTGATTTCAGTAAAAATGAGGGTGGGACGTTTTGGCGCAGAGCGTTCTATTAAACCTGTCTTAAGTCTCCAGAAGTTGGCTAGCTAAATTTAGACAGAATATTATTGGCGCGGCCTTTTAGTGTTGCCACTATTTGGCGGGAACTTTTTAATAACCATTAAAACTATGTAAGTTTGTTCGTAATTCAATTTTATCAACAA
>JWZT01004524.1:0-17175 GCA_000827895.1 Thelohanellus kitauei
GACGAATGAAACGGAAGCTGTGTGATAACGAATGAAAACCCTGTATATGTCGTACAGGTTCCCAGGTCGATACAGTAACTCGGCTGTTACAGTTTGTTAATATCGCTATTTTATAGGTGCACCATGTATACAAATATAAATTTTCAAGGATAGATTTTAATTTTTTAATATATTCAAAGAATTTTCGTATTGTAAATATTCATTTGAGTCAATATTTCAAGGTTTGAAAGGATCTTAATATTTTATGTTTTCTGAATTCTACTACCAAACTGTGGCATCAAATGTCTTATTAAAACAACAAAATCATTCTGATCTTGTACGCTGTGTTCGGACAGGGTGCCGAGACAAGTTTAAAGTATCTGAGTTAAATGATGTTTTTGCCTGTAGATTCAAATTAATATGCACGCAGATCAGAAGAAATATGGTTTTACATTGGTTACTATTACTACAACGTGAAGAGACGATTGTATATTATATAGGTAATTCGGTGATCTAAAGCCAGTCTATATTACAAAAAAACTATGTTCTACTTTTTATCTATCATTCTGTGAGAAGATACTATTAAAATGATATTTTCGCATGTACTCAAATTTTACTGCGTGTCCGTTGATATTTGATTTTGATATATTTCAGGAAAAATTGAAAACATGCTCAAAACTGTTCAGATAAATGGTTCTTTTTCACTCCGGAGCTCATTGAAATTACTTCTTACAAGTTTTCGTTTAACGCCATAAGTCATGTTTGGTATTTAGTTTTTAGTTTTCATATAATAATAGATTACATTTAGTATTTTGTATAAAATTTCTGCCTTGTGTGTAAACATCGAAAATCACTGATATGGTTAATTATAATTTCATATTCACAAGGATCTAACTTAGAGAACTCTAAGATGCCGTTGATAAAAAATCAATTGCTCATTCAACAGTGGATGTTGTAACTAATTTCCTTCAGAACATTCACAGAACTTAACAACACTCGTTCCTCTAAATTTTTTCAAATATATCATTTATGTTTATATTCAATTAATACTAAATTTTTTCTCTCAATATGCCAATATAAGATGTGAAGTCAGGGGCCATAGAAAGATCATTCTGATCGATAAGTAGGTATGTTCTAGGTTAAAGCAAGCGAAATGTATGAATTTAAAAAATATTTTTCATGAATTAATAATATCAAAATAGTTAATGCAGGGAATGTGTACTTTTAAACAAAAGTGATTGGGAACGTATTTATACATATTGAATTAATTTAGTGAGTTTCCAAATGAATTTCGTCAACTCTAACTGAAATAATTATGATGATATCTCGTGAATTTCGAAATTACAGAATATTCCTGCTGGAACAGATATCCATAAAAAATCTTTTACAAAATCTAAGTGGTTTTCTTGTAAACTAGGGATTAGGACATTACCCATCTATTACCTACATTACAAATAATAGTATATCACAATTTAATATTGAAATTGTGCATTTATTTTAAAGTTGGATTCAGTAACAAGTGTTTATGCCAAAATATGTGGAAGACTATAAGAATGTATCAAAATAATCGTATAAATACAAGGCCAAACAAGAAAAATATACTACCATCTAGATAAGGTAAAGCTTATTTGAAATTATTTTTAAAGAAAAGATGTACAGAAAAAGTAATGGCTCAACACTTGTTGATCAATTAGATAATATTCATTCTCAAATCGATGAATTCAATCCACTAATATAAAATCATTCGAATTTAGTTAAAATATAATTTATCTTTTGACAATTCTGGGAATTCTAATTTATAATAAAATATCAATTAGATTCTAGACGAAAAATATTAAACAATTGATAAAATTGTAGCTTATTGGTTGCAGCTAGAGAAGTCGGAAATCTCTGTTAATTTATGTAGAGATTTTTGTTCTCGTGGCAATTGTGTAGTGTGAAGACGTATTAAAGGCTATATTGCATTTTGGTGCAGATGATGATTTCTCACCATTGGTATAAATAGGTTCAGATGTTTGCCAACAAACATTAATTGGAAGGCGACGAAGCGATGAAATATACTCTTGATTTGCTTAGGTTCTCGAGCATTCTAACTCCTTACTAAATTTAAAGGTGAAGCGAAAGTGAAATAGTACATAATGAAGATACTCTTAATGACATATGATAAACTAATGTCGAGCAAACAAGCCACTACATGCGTTTTGATAAGAAAGAAAAACCGTGTGAAGAGTTTCGCGGTTTTCCTTTCGAATAGGTCAAGCTGTACGATGCATTATTTTCCGAAATTCTTAAGAGTGTTTTGTTATGCAATTCGTGGTTTGTATACTAAACGTCAACATCAAAACGAAAGTGCTAATATGTAAATTCAAAGAATTTTGTGATTGCTTGGACAAGCATGAATAGATTTCAGCTAATGAGTAGACGCCTGATAGCAAACATGACATTTGCATCTCAACAAAACATACGGCCAATGACGACTGCTCTAAAATCCATAAAATTAACAGGATAACTCAATTAACTAAAGCTAACGATCTGTTAAATACCAAGCCATCAAAAACTGCATATGTTTCTCTTGCGGTTGGTAAGACAACATTTCAAGATAGTGCACCTAATCTCATATTGGTTATAATATCATCACATAAGTATTTCGGGTTTAATCGACTAAGATTACTATCAGTCGAGATTTGCTCGCCGAAGAATAATAGGACGTTACGTGAACGGTTTGGATGATTCCGGTTATTCGGTGTCCCTAATAATGTATGATCTAATTATAAACATACAAATTAAATATCATAAATTTATAAATATTTAAGCTGCAAATGGCCAAAGTATCCATATGAAAGGTCTACTTTATTTATCTGATCATTAATTAGTGTGAATATCGTTTTGTATTTAGAGACGTTGATAGTATAATATTTCTACATTATTATTGGTATCGATTTCCTAATTTCTTAAAACACTGATGTTTGTTAATCTTCTTCATATCTAGTGATTTCAACAACCTGAACAAAGATCAAGATCACCACTATGGATGGAGGATAACTGATCACTGATAAATATTATTCAAACGATAAACTTAATATACTACTGGATTTTTCACTCATCCCTTGGTCTATTTTTTAACTGAATTTGAATCTATTATTCATATACAGTGATATTTTTACAATAAATGAACAAGATCCTAGCCAAATAAAACATACGATGCATATTCAAAACACCTCATACATATTACCAATATAGAAATATATCCGAGGGATACCTATTGTGTTTTAAACAGTCTCTAACCATACATTTACAAGTTAGTAGACGCCAAGATAATTTCGAAATCGAAATCCATGTGGGCTAGCCAGATTAACGTAGTCAGAAAAAAATAGGGTCGGTGGAATAAGATTGTGTATGGACTTCTGTAATCTAAGGAATACAACTCTGGTTGATGCTTATCAGATGCCCTAGATCGATGAAACAATAGATGCACTTTGGGGGTACAAATGATTTTCAACATTGTATATGTCATCTTTCTATTGGCAAGTGAAGATTCAAGAAAATAACCGAGTGAAAACCGCATTTTTTAGCCAATGGGTACTTTTACATTTAAACATTAAGCCTTTTGGCCCAGTGAACGCGCCAACGACTTTTCAGATAATTATGGATAAAATATTATGATAAATGAGATAAAATGTAGTATTAACCTAATTTGATTATTTTATAATTCATTATGAAACAATTGAAGATAATTTTAAATCACTCGAAGTAGTATCCAGAGCAATCTCTAGCGTAGGTTTTAGTATTAAAACAGGAGAATGTGGTTTCTTGAGGAAGTGAAAATAAAATGCCTCTTTTTGTCAGAGAAAATTGGTATTACAATATACCCTGGTTAAACGGAAAGTGTCGAAAAATTGGCAACTCCAAAATCCATGAAGGATCTCTATCCTTTTTGGGTATATGTTTGTATTTAAGCTGTCTATAGAGATATAATAAATATAGAAGAACCTCTACGCGAACTTAAATTTCTGGATTCGATTTTCTTGTGCAGCATTCAATACCATGAATTTTTTTTTAAATCTACAACGCCAGTTATGTATCGCTGCTTTTCTTGATCATAATGACTTGGTAGCAATATTTACCTCGATATCTTTCCTGCGGCAATGATACAGGATCTTGTTTTGTCACATATCGGGAAGTGTTTTTCAATTCGCAATTCGAACATTCAATCAAACCTAGAGAAAACACACAGTCATTAAACGAGAGATATCGGCTACGTATTATCGTTATTTAAGTTCAAACCGTATCTGCAATGGTTGACTCTTTATATTTAGGACGGATCATCAACCGTTGAAAGACTATAAAGTAAAAAAGGATATCGGCGGATAGCAAGGCTGTTGGCTTGCTATAATTTCATAATTGAACTTCACGATTGTATTTTTGGATGCAGCCAACGATGTAATAGCGGATTACGTTTACATTAATATTGTTTGTAACGAACAGATTTGGGTAGAATCCTCTTAACATAAAGTTTGTAGGCACGCGCGAATTCGCGGCGAAATAATGGATTTCGAAACATTTTCTCGAACTGCTTCTGATCAAGTATCCGCCATTGGTTTCCTACGGCACTATTGCGTTTGGTCAGAGAAAAATTCTGCACACGATGTTCCTCAAAAATTGACAGAAAACCAAAGACCTGATATCTCTGATTAGGTATGTATTTTTAGGTTGCTTAAGAAAATTACGATATTTTTAAAGCTACATTCATATGTATAAGATGTCATACCAAAAAATCCATAAGATCTGGTAACATAAGTGATTAATTATCAGCCACAAATTTAGTGGATTCAAAACTTCGACTCACAAGGAATTTATGAGTGGTTCTTATGTGGGCATACCATCAAATCGGTATAGGGTCGTTTCTGTAACTTTCGAAAACGACAACTGCAAAAAAATTAAATTTATATGAGAGATCGACTTGTAATATATATTAGATTTGTTCGTGAAATATTCCACACCAAATTTAATTTGGGTGATCTAGGTCATATGGCACAGATAGACGAATCTGTATATTCTCATGCGATGAACAACAGAGTTAGGACTTTAACTGAAATATTTGGGCCCTGATTTCACAGACCTCAGTGTTGAATGCATGGAATGTACGACCCTGCATCTAAAAAATGTTTGGAGCCTTCAAATTAGATTGGCATCATTGTCTTCGTTCCAAATCGCAAGGCAGCCACACTTACAGAAATATTTATGAAGTAATGTAAATCATTAACTGTTTTTGGCATTTTTCCCCAAGATCAAGAATTCATACTGACGGTTTCGCCTCCGACATATATTAGCCTTTCATGTTGATTGAGGTTTAGCCACATTACCTGTGTACCCGCCGTATATACACCAGACAGTCAACCACAGTTTATTTTTCACAGTAGGATTTTATATTTATCTAGGATCCAATAACTGGAGCCTATACAAACAATGTAGAGACATACTAGGCCTCAGTGAATAAAATCGTTTAAAGGGAGGACAGACCAGTAATCACATACTGAAACATAAAATAAATATAGGATGTTTAAATAATTTTTAGATTACAAAATGTGGAGGGAGCGATAAGGCAAAACGCTAGAAGAAACATTTGAGAACATCATGTTTCAAATGGCAGAATATACTTTCCTAAATGACGAATAGTATTTTAGTAAAATTGATTTAACAATTATTTAAACTACAATTTTTAATTAATAAATACTTATTAAAATCGGAGGTACAACTTTCGTAAATATTATATATAGAACCCGCGATTAAAGTTAGAAAAAAAACAATACAGATAACATAAACTTTAAAAAGAGTTCAATTGTGTATATAATATAAGGCGTAGTCTATGTAGTCTCGTTTCCAGCCTATTTCTAATTTTTATTTAAAATACAACGTTAATATGTGTGCTTTAATAAAAAATCGGATTGCCCATTTTGAGCCGTCTGATGCAGGCCTTCAATAGATAGGTCAAGTTGACTCTACCCACATATATTCCCTGGAGTTTTAACTGCATGTATGCTCTGAAGACGAACTGTTTTAATCACAAAATCAAGACGAAACAAAACGATAATTTCAGAAAAATATACTTAGTGGATTCAAAATGAAGGATCTAGCCACAAATGAAAAGTACGACAAATTTACACTGATTAGAAAGGCATCGGTGATAAAAATACGGAATCTTAAACAGAGCCTATGACTCATATTCACATAAATGGTTTAGATTTGTTATGAATGAGTATCTTATATCGTTTTTTGTGATATATTACACGACGATATGAGGCACCTATGGTAGACCAAGACATATTGGCACGCTGTATCAAAGTTTATTTACATAAAATGGGTAGTGATATCAACAACTTGTGCCTCTTGTATGAGTCCTTTTTTTGCACAATAATCCTCTTTAACAGAACAAAGGATGATAAATCAGCTTTGTGCATTTTGCTAGGAAAGAGGAGTAATTGACATCACCGGATCATTATATACTACAAAAACAGGAAACCGTAAGATTTAAGTAATACATAACCTTTTTTTCAAAATAACATTTTACACTCACACTTGAAATTATTTCGTCTTGATAAGTGAGCATAAAATTACTAAATGATTTTATTAAAAAGTTTGTAATTCCACTAATGATCCACGTAGATTTGGGACGATCATCCACTTCACACTTATATAAAAACCATAGAGACCACCTGGATATCTGAAAGACGTATTAGACATCCTACCATCATCAGTGACAGGAGATGGTCGAAAGCTTTCATTTACCATTGAAAAATTCAATTACATAAATTATCAAGCCAGACGTCGATTATGAAGAGGTTTTACATATGGCAATATTTGCATACAACATGGCTATACATGCGTCGACAGATGCATAATGAAAATCTTCCTTAATGAGTCCAATACCTTCCTATCGGCATCTACTGTAGGTAGACAAAGAAAACCTGCAACAAATGACAGATAAATCAAAAAATGTTTAAACTCAATCAGATTCACAAAATTTCAGAAGACTCGCAAAACACTCAGACCCAACAGTATTATAAGAAATCATTTCATCTTAATATTAGTGAAAACGAATAAATTTATCTGTTGTTTCAATGATGTGGCATATTTTGAAATAGTACGAAGAAATATCCATATCCAGGACAGTATTTATTATACTGAAGTGCGATCACCATCTGCTTGAAATTAATTAGAAAGGAGACCGTAAATAAGTGCACCGAATCAATGTAAGAAGGCCCGTTAATGGGATATATATCACTTCATACACATAGTAAACTTGTATGGGAATAAAACATAAAATATCATTCCATTACCCTCTAGAGTTGAAATCCGTCTTCTTTCTCGAACAGAAAAATACCGTTGTCAGATATTTAAGATAGCGAACGCTCGGTGGTTGTCAGACAAAATAGTATACTACCTAGGATTTTAAGAGAGCATAAATCTACTGCCAAATATTTCCCAGAAACGGCAGAAATGCCCCATCTGAGAGAGAGAGAGGAATTTAGCACATACACCAACACATTAGATGTCAGACAATCATAGATTAATGTCATGATTAGTGTACTCTTCACATGGGAATAAAATCAAAGTATAATTTTATTTTTAATAACCAAAAAAAACCATTATTACAAAAAATATACATTCGTATAAACTGATAATATAAGGTTTATCTCTGTATGATTCAATATAAGCCGGCGTCTACACTCTTTACCCTTTTGATTAACTGGGATACCTGTTAGGGTGTTTTAGCTAGTGTTTTTCCGTCAGATTTTATACTCAACTTTTGGGTTCTTCAAAGATCGTTGTCGGCTCAAATGATGGGTGATTCAAATGAGGCTGGATCTACTCTTGAGACACGGTACCACTTTCATCAAGTTTCACTCGATCCTAGCTTACGCATTTTGTTTTCATCTCTCTCTTCGCGATTTGTACGATTTTACCTTTATACTTTCCACCGACATGTCGCTTTCCCAAACTTTGCTGGTTTTACATCTGCTCGAAATCATCGAATAAACTGAATCGCTTTTTTTTAAGTAAACTTTACTACTGTTATTATGGTTCAAAGAATGCTTTTAGCCTTGTTTTTTTATGACACAAATTTAGTTCAGCTTTGTCGTGAATTTTCGCTAAATTTGTCCGTACGCAAAAGAAGTGTTCTAGTTCTACGCAGTATTTATTATCGTCGATGATAAGATTGGTTTAAATTCGTCCAAGCATTAGCTCGCAAGGGTTAAACATCGAAGTAGCGTGTTTTTAGGTGTGTTGTATCCATACAGAAATAACTTTTTCCTTTTTTCCAATCCTATTCTTTATCCAGTGTCTTGCGTTGCGTGTTTATGATTGACCTGTTCGCTATTTCTACTTGCCCAATTTCCTGGAGTATGGTAGGGTGTTGTGTATGATTTATCGATTCCAATGATTCGACACATTTCATTGAAAACAAATGATTCCAAACTACGACCATGATCGGTGTGAATTTTTCTCGGGAATCCTAATCTACAATATATAGTCATAATTGAGTCTATGATAATGTTTGCATTTATATTATTTTAATTGGAACCGGTTCCAGCCATTTTGTAAAAAAATCTTGCAGACCCATAGATAGTTATTTTCAGAATACTTAGGTAACTCCTCAAATGTCACTAGATATAGTATTCAATTTTTTACTATAATTCATGGGTTTAATCGCGACTTTAACTGTTTCCTGGAAGAGCCTGGAAATTTACTGCATTTATTTACATAATATTGGGTATCGCTAAACATACCCCGCCAGAATACAATACGCTGTATTTTTTAAAGTGTGTTCTCATAACATAGGTGAAATGACAGAGCTGAATCACGACAGAATGAAATGATCTTTTTTTTTTAACGACTCGGGTAAAACTTGGATCAACTTATGTGGTTCATAATGGTTAAATCAGTATTTACGATAAAAAATATCTATATTCAGCACTAGTTTATCTTAAATTTTAAAGAATTTCTTTATAATTCCATTATCGGACTCAGGATTCTCCACACGGTCTTTCTTCATTTTATCGATGGTGTAGCTAAGAATAATGTCCCTTTTTTTCTCTTCAAGTAACGTCTTGTCCGATATAAATGGTTCAACCTCATTAAGGTTACATATTAGCGATAAGATATCAACATTTGGGTTATCTAACACTTTCCTGTAATTTATTGTAAAATCTAATTCTTGAATAGTCAAGAGCCAACGGGCACCTTTGTTATTCCCAACTTTGCTAGTAAAAAGCCACTTTAACGTCTCATGATGTGTAAAAAGAATAAAAGTACTCCCCAGTAGCTAATGTCGGCAAAATTTTAAAACATGCACGATTGCCAACCTCTCGAACTCATACGTGGAGTAATTTTGTTCCGCATTATATAAACCGCGACTTTCCTAATCTATGACAGTTCCGTTCTGTTCGAGTGTACCTCCTATACCAACTTTGCTTGCATCTGAGAAGACTTGATAAGTTTTTGTGATGTGTGGATAGCCTAAAATAGGCTCCGTCATTAAAGCTTTAATGGATTGGCTGAAGGAAGTATCCTGCTCTCCAGTCCAAATAAATTCACGGAGATAATTGCCACAGGTGTAATGAGGTTTGGCTATTTCCGAAAAGTTTTTCATATTGCGTCGATAATCTGAGACCATATCTAAAAAACTTTGAACCTCCTCTATATTCCCTGGCATTGGAATATTTTTTATCGCATCAACTTTTGTTGTATCAGGTCTCATAACCTTTGATTCGAATCCGAACCCCAAATATCGAACTTTCTCCACAGCGAATTCGCATTATTTTTCATTGATGTCAGGAATTTCTATGATAATATCTTAAACACTTTATATATTTCCTTCACGTGTTGTTCGAGAGAGTCGCATAATATGATGATATCATGAAAATATACTTCAACGCAAGACATATCAAGAAAGAGGGTATTCATTAGCCTTCAAAACGTTGAGGGGGCTCCTGTAAACCCACACGGCATAACCAGAAACTCATATAAGCCGAAATCGTGCCTAAAACTGAAAGCCGTCTTTTCGATGTCTGCGTTGGCTATCAGAACCTGCCAATACGCTGACATATGATAGAATTTTGAAAATATTACGGAATTCACTATTCGATTTTTTACATCTGTAAATAATGGGAGAAAGTAAGCTGATTTCTTTTTGACCTTGTTAAGTTCTCTATAATCATCACATATTCTCAGCATGTTGTGTTTTTTTTGGACGATAACCACCGGCGCTCAATGATGGCTACAGCTTGGTCTGCTTTTCTGATTTTGAAGCATCTCATCAATCTGTTTATGCATAATCTCTCTCTCTACTGAATTAGGTATTTTCGAAACATAACTTTACAAGTGGCGTATTTTATGAGTTCGATTGTATGCACAATTTTCGTACATCGTCCAGGTATGGTTGAAAAAGTATTGTAATACATCGTAAACACACTTTGAAGAATGTTTGGTTCATTTGTGATATCATAATTAAGATTTTCAAAAGTTTGGATATCCGTTATATCTACAGCTCTTATACTATGTTTTTTTATAGCCTATATAGTCAAACTACCTTTAGTATGGTTTATGCATTATAATCCCTAATAGCAACCCATCTAAACCATCTATACGTAACCCTAAGGTTTCGAAAAAATCTAAGTCAAATATTGCGTTTTTTGGCAACAATTTAATGACATATAAATTGATTTTTTCTTTACGGTTCTGAAAGCAAGCTTCCAACTCAACAAACACAAGAACATGCATAATGGCTCCCTGAGCATCTCGTAAGCTATGATGTGAGTGCGATAAATACAAATTATGGAACTATTTTATGTAAATATTCTTTGACATCATTTCAACGCTAGAACCCGTGTATAGGAGGCCTATTATGTCCGTGTGGTCTATCATCATCTCTGCAAGAAGTTCGTATCCTCTAAAAAAAGACTTGCAATACTGGTTTTGTAAGTGACCTTCATCTCTATCGTCGTCTCTCTTGAAGAAAAATTCATTTATCCACTGACCCACTTTACCGCAGTAATAGCATCTGATCCTCATATGATTCCCCTTGTTACAGCGAGGGAGCTCTCTTCTTTTATGGCGAGTTGGATTTCTGCGATCTCCTCTGAAGATGGCACTAACCTCTTTTTCAACATCAATTTTAGATCCTCATTGACCGTTAACTCTGACGAGACAGCTTGGATGTTACATGCTTAAGCTGAATCTAGAGATTTTAACTGGTTCCACCATTTTATTGCGTCATCGATGAATAAAACAGCTGAATCTTTGATAACTTCTCTAGCTATATCTTTGAGAATGGCATAAATAAACTTATCAATGGACGGTTAAGGTCGATTCTAGGCCGAGAATTCAGGATGTATCTGGCCCAACAATTTCTTTATTCGGAAGGCCAATGAATCGAAAGGGACATTCAGCTTTTGCTTATAGCTTTACAGTTCTAACTTCGCTGTGTACTTATCACACTGAAACCGGGCTTTCTACTCCTTGCAAGCATTGGCGTACGATAAATTGACTTTATTCTTTTAAGTCCAAAATATACTTCCAGCGCTTGTCCATCAAGATAGGCAGTGAAGAACTTCGTTTTCTGTTCATTATCGGTGATTCCATTCGCATTCAACTCAAAGTCGAATTAGATAAGCCATGAATAAATGTTTCCATCGCAATACATTTTTTTTGTTTGAAATAATTCATTCCACCATACTCTACCAATGTAAACAATGATAAGATCAGCGTAGGTGAATCTCTGTATGATTCAATACGAGTCGGCGTCATATCAATCAACCTGGTATTAGATAATCGATATTTCAGTATCATTGAATTATTATATACTTATTAGAAACACGTTTCATACGTTCGTAATTATTTCATTAGAATTATTCATATTAAAAACAAATCTTTTTTTTGAAAATTGACACATCAAAGGTTGTTTGTATTATTATATAAAAAAAAATTTGTTTCCAAAACTCATATCATCTATCAGACTATTTGCTCTATGCGGTCAAAAAATAGACATACAATTAAAAATATCTCAATTATTACAATGAAGAAAAATTAACGAGCTTTGTGAATAAATATTGAGATATAATATAGAGTATTCATTAATATATAATATAAATATCCTTATTAAGTTGTTCATTTTCCTGTAAATGAATCAAAATACATAAATTGATTAAAGGCATCAGTTAAGTACCATTTGGTTGTTCTTTATTTTCTTCCAAAGAATATGATGTTTTTATATATGTAACGTAGAATAATTTTTCTTTTATTTAAATATGCATAAATTGCCACTATCGAAAATAATTATGGTTGTTTCTAGATATTTTAACATACTTTGATATAGTGGTGGTAATTGTTGAATTCGGATCATATTTATTTATAATGGCTCGAATGGTATTTATTACTTTTCGTTTATTTACTCTTGAAGAGACAATCGTATGTTTTGTGCGTTTCAGCTTTGCTGATGTTAACTTTGTTAAATTACTTTAAATTCGCATATTTTTTTTGAATTTCAAAAGGAAATTTGTAATAGTATGTTTCACTCTGTGTTTCGATTCATATATTCATTTTTTTATTTTTCATATATGTATGATCCCTGTCCAATTAGTAGTTATTTTAACATCGACTACATAGTTAATAAAACACATTTACTGTCTACATGAGATGTTATGTTATGATAAATGCCATCTTTTAAATAATTTTTTGGTACAATCTTGTCGATATTAGAAAGCTTCGTCACTTTTTTCAAATTATATGAGAAGTATAGGGAAATTAAGCTCTTATATAAATATCTTTCGTATCCGATCAATAATCATGTAATCTATTAAATCAAATATTATTATATTTATATGGTATTATTTTACGTTTTTGGATCAAAAACTAAATAATTACACTCCTGTGGCGTTTTAATTACAATTGTATACTCGTTTAAGCATTTTTTATGTTACATGTACTGCTAGACAGAATAGTTAGTTACGCATCTTCGTACCGAATTTAATCTATATATTCTAAATATTACAAACAATCATCTCATCATTATTAAAATGAATTATGTTAATTTACGATGTAAAGAATATTGAACATATTTTTCCATGTTAATCTCATTTCGATTTTACAAATATTATACAAATAATATATACAGTGAACACTCTCCTCTTTTCAGTCAAGATGTTTTTCCTCGAATTTTGAATTCGAGTACTATTTCATGATTTTCTTTTTAATTCCACTTCTCATGCCCACAAATAACAATAAAATCTAAAATCAATATTAGATTTGACATGAAAAGTATAGACAGAAACCTTAGGGTATTTTTATGAGCAACTATAAACGTTCATTTAAATTCTATTTATGTTAAAATGCCTTCAACATAAAATATATCTTATCAATCGAAATTTCTATAAAACACTGCAAAAATATCATAGATCACACACAATTTTCTGAACCAGACAAACATATATCAACTCAAGTATGTATGAAGAATCGAATTCATAGTTTAAGGAATGTCTGAACTAATCAGAAAAAAGAAATCTATCGAATAATGAAAAATATTATGCCAGATCTTATACTTTCACAAAACAAAATATAAACATCAAAATAATAGAACCGAACTAATAAAACATTTTTTGACTGCACATTATGTTTCTATTTTGAGAATCTAAGATTCAATGTAGATTGATCATATTTTTGAAATTTTAAAATATAATAGTTTGTTTTAGATTTATAGTACACAAGCCCAAACAGAGTGTTTTGCACAAGCTGAATAAATCATTTTATTTCGGAAAAATTAACTGATATCGATATTTTCAAATTATTTTTATATACATGCAAGTTTTTTCGGCATTATATATGGTTTTTGTGTGAACAGTGTCTATTGTATCAATACTGTCTGTATTTTTAGTTTTTTAATCCTGCACAACGATTTTGTTGAAAATCAGACAGACATTTGTATATATACTGCATTCTCGGTTTTTAAAATCTAATGAGAAGACATGACATCATCATATATAATAGAAACGTAGAATATTATATTTAACTAATCGCATTTTTGTCATATTTTGACATATGGTATTCAAACGACATTGTTGTAGAATAAAATAACTGTTTTTGGATAAAATTCATTCATTTCAGAGTAAATCAACTATCATCTGAGGCAAAGCATTACAACCTAGGCTACTTCATTCAATTAAATCTTTGTAGAATATGAATAAATGTTGTATATATGTTTAATATTTTGTGACAATATATCTATCAGGCGAGTCAGATATGACAAAAAAACTCGTTGATGCAGCCCATAATAAAAAAATTCATACATAGAGCATTAGGTAATGCACATAAGGTTCCATGAATAACTCTTATTAGATGTAATGTGCAAATATTTTGATTAAAAGTATCTAAAGAATTATATTTTGTTTAATTTAATAAATACCGAAGTAAATGAGATACTTGTTGTCAATAAATGTAATCAATTATTGTTTATGAAATTCGGCTGCATGATTGAAGTAGAGATTTTCTAAAAAGACTATACGTGAACATCATTTTTGACCGGATCGTAGATTGATCTTATTAGTGTTTATGGTCACAAATCTTTGTATTAACCTTTATGTAGATACGAATGCAACAGTAGTTACATTTTCATCTTACTATATTTATAAAACTTTAGCTCATTGTATGAACGGTAAAAACTTCAAAATATTTTCAGATCTGAATTTTTATATCAATGTAGATTCACATTGCAGATAAATTTTACAAGCTAAAGATCATTCGATGCGATTTCAAAATCATTTGTAAAATGTGATATAAATATATCTAATTCAGCATACGTTATTCAAAAGTCATGCAGCCACGAATATATTCATTGGCTAGTGTACATATTAATAAAATTTATATTTACCAGTCGACGTAATCTATAATTCTATCGTTTCCAATGTATGATTGAACTTAGTGATATTCATATTCATCAAAAAAGCAAACTGTTTATGAATAACCTCCAATCAACTCACTAATGATTACATATTGTGGGCAAATCTTTGATTGATATAAAGTTGCGTGTTAAGCGTATTTCATATTATAAGATATCAACTACAATGTGCAGATTTGAGGAAAAATATTATTTCGGAAAATAGCTTTATGCTTCATCTATCGATTTCATTTATAAACACACTAAAATTAATATTTAAAGGTCTAATAGACCTTTCAAAACTTTTCCTTTACTAAACCAACATACATAACTCTAATAAAGAACATCACTCTTAACCTAACATCATTATTTAAGAACACTGATAAACTATATACATTATTTACTATTTATTTGAAAATATTATCCATTTTCATAGTTTGATCAACGACATATTTCACGACATGAACAACTGTTGATAACATTTCCTGGTGTATTATATATTGCAGAAATATCAATTCCTCATTAGAATCGACGTCTGCAACACAGTAACTCTGTCTGTTCGCGTAAACAAACTATATTTACTGGCAAAATAGAGAGCCATATTTTGTAATACTACGTGTTTTTTACATGGTAAATCCATTTTAAGCCAATAATGTTCGAACCAGTAGGATATACCTTTGTCGGTTATAGTGTCTTTCATTTATTACATTGTCAGAAATCGCTTCGTGATCTACAAGTTATACGAAATTCATTTTAGAAACATCACAAACTGTTTAGCGACATATATTTCATCGATTGTCGTACAATGCAAGGAAAGAGCTAAAATGAATATAAACAATATTTAGCATGATTTATGATTTCTTTAATATATTTCAATTAATACTATGTACTATTCTCTTCAAAAGAATGATTTCATTTTTTTTTCCTATTTTGAAAAGACTTTATCTAGTAATCATGCCTTGTCCTTGTGTACGAATTCACAATCAAAGGATGATTATTCATGCTTATTCTAGCATGTGTCTATCAACCTGGTATGACTAGCTTCTTCATGATAATTTTGTTTTGTTTTTTTTGTAATAAATAATGTAGTTTTACAAGCTTTGTGTATTGGTACTTTGCTCTTGTTGATAGTTATAATTTTTAAAAAATACTGCCGTAGCCTGCATACTTCGTTCCCTAATGGTTGCCAATTCTGTATTTTTTCAAAGTGTCAATACTGACGCTGCTAAAATAACATGCTTCTTTCTGTGTTTAACTCTGTAAATAACTACTTGAACTTCAATCGTTTGTTGATTATTTGACGCAAGCTATCAACTTTAATTTTCTTTGCAAAATCAATGTTATTATTCAAATGCTTCATTTCAAATATAAATTAAAGCAACTGAATAATATCTGAGTCGTTTTTTTACGTTCTCAGATTTAAAACAGAAAATTTTACAGATACGGAACGAATCTATTTGACAATGGTTGTATATTCTCGCGTGGTCTTTATATATATATTAAAAAATGGTTGGGGTGGAAACCAAAATATCACCACGACCGGATAGACCAGGATTCTATAGGTAGCCTAACATTGCTATAGACCGTCATACTATGGTCAACTTTGTTGAAATGTCGACACATAATGTTCATGGCGTAAATCAATTGACAATAACCTACAATTATATTAATAACAATTAAATTATTAAGATTACATCAATATTCATCCCATATTTTGAATAATTTAATTATATTCACTATAAATGTTCAAAATGTTAAACTACTAAATGTCGTTGCGAAACTGATATGTCCGCATCATTTCATTAATTTAAAACTGCCTGCATGAAATTTTGACCTATATCTAATTATATATATCAAAAATTTATTGTTTTTTTTAACATAAAAATAACATGTGATTTTATTAATTTAGTGGTTAAGTAGCACATATTTTGGTTAATTGATTTACCCCATTTACAAACCTTCGATGATCCAAAAATTAATACAAGCTACAATCAAATAATGATGATCCGCAACACCAGGTATTTAAAAAGTTTTTCTCTGATGGTGACCTTTTGAACGAAAAAGTGAGGAATATCAAAAGATATGTTTATACAGTTTTATGATAAAAATATAAATTTATTTTACAATTTAAGTTGACAAAAAGCTATACATTATGACTGAGCTCTACTGATGGACTCTGTGAATTCACTAAATATTTGAGCCAAATAATCTAGAAACATCTTGGATGGTTCCATTAAAATGTTGAACATCAAGAATAGACATCAAAG
>JWZT01004528.1:0-14000 GCA_000827895.1 Thelohanellus kitauei
TAGGGTGCTCTTCTCTAAATAGATGTTTAAAAATTTCGAATTAAGTTCATTCAAAAAAAAGGGATATTCAGAAGAAAAAATGGTGTAAGTTGTAACAGAAGTCCACGTGAGCGTAGTTAAAAATAGGCACTGTACCATTGCATATCTTAGAAGGATTAGTGAGTCATGCTTCATAATCTATCTGACTGTTGATCGCTGTGGGCGAGTCGATATGCTGCCATTTCAATGATTGCTAGCTTGGATTCCCCTCCATTAGTACGTAAATGTTTCCTAGTAAAGTTTACCAAGCAAAAACCTTTACAACACATGACCCCTCATCAAGTAAGTATTTATCACGCCTGTTCTTTTAGAACATAAACTCTAGAAAGTACGGATTGCTATTACGATTTATACGTAAAAATCATTGCGCAAGATAGATTACCAGACATAAAAATAATACAGTAGAACTCGGATATAGCTAACATGTAAGGGAATTGGAAAAATGTTTACTATGACAGAGTTTAGAAAATATTTTAAAATTTTTAGAGAAAATAACAAAAATTATTAATTTTAAAAAGAAATTCTTTTAACTGCATCTGACTTTTTTTTTCTGAAATATTGATTCTTCAAATCTTTCTCCATTTCTAATAAATATTTGTGATATCATATTACTTTTTTGGGAAAATGATTTTTTAATTTCCACCGATTTCACGACCTCCTCAATTTTGAAGTCTGATGGTACATCTATTTTATCAAGACTATCCTTCAAAACAACTTCAGAGGTTATATTTCCCCTTCTTTACCAAAAATATCAATATTTGAATCAGCCACGGCATATATTTACAAAACTTTATATTAACCAAAAATAGATACAATTGGTTCAAGCTCTTTATCGGTTGAAATGTCATAATTTTGCACATTTTGTTTAAGTATTGTGAAGGAATTGGAAACAGCAGATATACTGTTCAAAGACATTTCTATTAAATTCAATGCATCAAAAACGGAAATTTTGAAGTTCCCTTTATTATCAAAAAATTAAATTAATTGGAAACAAGCACCTATTTTTTAAAAACTTTAATAATTCCATTGTCTATTGGCTGTGAAAGACTGCCACAGTTCGCAGGCAGATAAAAAAAGTGAAATGTAAAGTACTTCCGTAAAAAATATGAACAGAACAATAGTCAATGAGTGTTTTTCTACTTGATTTAATTAATTCCAAATTTAAAGAATCTAAAGTCTTATTGAGAACATGTGACGTCATCCATGCCTTTTTGTTGGCATGGTATGGTGTATTTAAAATATTTTAAAACATCTTGGGGTTTTAAACCTCCCAATATTCAAAGGTTTAATTTATTCGTTTTCATCCTGACACAAAGTTATATTATTAATGGATTCTTTAAAATCTTTTCCCCGTGGGAATCGTTTCTTTTAAATTTAACGTTTTACTGGGAAAAACTTTGTAAAACAAGCCGGTTTCATCATCAATAAATATATTTGCCCTCATATTCATGTCTTGATTTGGGCCAAATATTTTCTGTCCAGTTATCGAGAGTTGCCATATCAACCGATCTTGACTCCTCAGATATCATTCTATAATTTACTCCAAGTTCGCTTTTAAATCGACCTATCCAACCGGTTGAACAATTAGGTTCTTCAATGCCATTTGTTTTAGCTGATTTATAAACTTTCTCAGCTAAAACTTGTCTGCTTAATGGAACATTTGTATTTCTTTGAATAGTGAAACATTCGAGAAGTAATATATCAAAATCTACGTGTTTATTTTCTCTGCTTTTTATTTGATTTCGTGGAAGCTTGCAACAAGATTCCATACTTTTATTTAACCAAATTGTACTAGCAGTTGAAGGGCTAATTTTATGTTCGTAAGCCAATGATTTCGGTTACTTCCCTTTTCAAGTGCTCGTATAATTGATATTTTGAGTTCTTATGTTAGTTGTGTACTCTCCTTTTTTGATGACATCTTAGGTGACATGGTTCGAATTGCTTTTAGATTAATTGCATTCCATTCATGTTTTTGCAATTCTGTAAAAAATTAAAATTTATACCTAATCAGGACCTGAAAAGTTGATTATAATCGAAAAATTAATTAACTGAGTTCGATTGTATATACTTTTATTTAATTGGTACAAAATATTTACAGTTAATATATCCTGCTATGCAACCCTGAATACCTCTTGATACACTACTAAATTTTCTCAATTTTTTTACTATCTTGGCAAAATGAAGTTTTGAGGAGTTATTTAGAAAAAATCATGATATATTAAACCCGTAAAATGGAATAATGAAATAATTGAAGGGGTTCTGAAACAGTTTGAAAAGTGGCGCCTTAGTAATGAACTGTTATAATAATTATATATGTGATTATAAATCTCTCTTCAATTCAGACGACGGCATCTTTATTATTGCGCCAAGAGAAAAAATATTTCTATACATGGAAGAATGAGTTATTTTTCACATGAATGAAAAAAAATGTTCCAGTAGGTTGATAGTTTCTAGATAACTCTGCAGACAAAGATTAATTGTGTTTGTTTTAATATCTTGAATGAAACTTGTGGCTGATTTTATAGTGAGAAAAAGTCTCTGTGATGTATATCGATGTACTTCAAAAATAACAGAAACCTGACGAGATAAAACACGAGTTCGGACATTTAAGAATCATCTGAGTTTTAATAATGATAATAGCTTCACTATGTTTGATTTCAGATACATCAAGCCCACTCGATATCAGATCCCCGGACAATTATTTTTTCGCTGAAATATAAGATGTAGGTTGTGAGAGGGCAGCTGGGCGAGATTAATCACCTACTTGAAATATGCAAAAATTATGCCCCAGCGAAGTATGAATATTTTCACTGTTTCAAAATATGTTTTTGAAACGAAGATAAAAAGCTCTTGGATAAGATATATCGAGATATATAATTTTATGCGTTAATTTACGAACAAAAAGTGAATATTCAAGATAAAGTCCGTCGAACCATTAATAAATGACTTTTTAAAAATCAGTTATTCGTTAAAATTTATCCTTCTATACATATCTTAACTTCAGCGTTGTTTTGAGATAATTTTTGATCACTGAGATCACCTTCAGGAGTTGATCTTTGCGCCTAACCTTTTAGATCACCTTCAAATAATATCAAGCAATAATATGTACATGATTGAATCATGTTAAGATAAGTGTGTTATTGCTGTCTCTGGGACATCACAAAGCCTCGAAGCCAAGAGTATGATCTTTAAATACTTACAGATATAAACGTTACAGTCGTTACAGCTAGTTTTTCATTGTTTGTATTGAATTATTTTCCCTTTAAAATTAATGATAAAATTAAAAACAAAAAATAATTTTATATTCTAACAATTATTTAATATTTAGATTCCAATATTATACCCTTCGTGACTCATTCCATCACATGAGTGATAATGTTTAACTGGTTATCGTTAAAATGCTTAATATTTAATCATATCAGTGATAGTAGTTCTCTGAATTGTTAGTCCTAGTTTATGCTGTTTAAAACTTAATTTTCATGTATCCAAAAAATTGATTGATAAGGCTTGATCGTGGAAATTATTGAGGAAGGAAGATTATGCAATGTTCAGATTCTCTAAACGCCTCACATACCAATTTAGAATAATAAAACCTCGATTTATCCATCAGAATGATCGGTCTTATAAATTGTGCACATTTCGGCCATTCTTGAACTATTCTAATATCCGATTTACATTTGAAATCTTTACACTCGGTTTTTTAGTTGAAAGATATACAGCTAAATCTTCTTCCTTCATGAGTCCGAATGTTTATGGATGATATAACCAAATAGGTGCACATCCGTGCTTCTGACAGATGTGAAAACAGGAACCATTTGCATGAATAATGTCCGAGTCGTGTAGAGCCACAATATTTGTTGAGAAAATAAAATGTGTAGTAACTGTGACATAATTTCTAAAATCAAGAAATAGTTTCAATCACTTTCAAGGAAAACAAATTGATTTCATTTCCATGAATGTATTTGAAATATAACAGTTTATTTCTAAAAGAAAAATGAGCACAATTCCAAAGACGACAAGAACTTTGTTTGGTGTAATTAGCATTGCAATATCTTCGGTCATTTAAAGGTTCTGATGAATACTTTTCATAGTGCGTCGGATTCAACGTTTGGGTCCATCCTCAGTTTATTTCATTCACTTTTGAACTTTTCGTAGAGCAAGAGCTGTTTCTGAGTAAATAAATCTTTGTGATGCATACGTTTAAATTATGTTAATTTGTTTTTGAAGATATATCCATAAAATCAGGTGTTTTAAAATTCCTTTACAATCCTAACAATTTAGCGAATTCTAGAAGTTTATGATTTATATTTTAATTCTTTGAAAAATAATTGTTAACAGCTGCGGAAATCTAAATACCATAGACGGTAATTAATCTATATTTTGTGACGTATAGCGTGGAAAAAAGAGATACTTCGATGCTTCTAATTATGAAATACTCATTTAAACAGCATGATGACAATTTGTCAAAATTAAGCATAGCTGGATAAAGGCTGAGTCACGCGAGGTACTAATGTCTTATATTTTACATATAAATAAACTATTGAAAAAAATTGTCTAAAAAATTATAGTCTGTTATCATTTTAACATATTTACAGCGCTTTTCAATCTATTTCGGAGAGCCGGCAGCAAGCCTGCGATTAATTTCGAACTCAGGCAGAGGTTTTTCTATTTTTCAAGCTGATGAATTAAATTTAGAAAAAGAACATTGAATTTAATAAATTTAAAAGAATATTCAAAGTTCCGCCACCCGCTTTCGAAATAGATTGCAAAGGTTGTAAACCTGGACTTACATCTGGATCACTTCAATCCTTCCATGCATTTACATGCGTGTTATACTTTTATCCAATTATTATTTTTTAATCTACATATACTGTTAAAATCACAAAGTTCAGTCAAATCAAGGAGTTATGACGAAAAAACATTGCGTGCAAGTTGGTCTTTTTTTGAAATCAATTCATACAATTAATAAAACATCAATTAAACTTTACATAATATGCATATATTTTGGACACGGCGAAAAACAGCAACCATACCTACCATTCATCTTTATCAAACTCATTTTACTTCTATTTTGTATATTTCATCTGATACATAAACAAAAAATCTTACCTAATATAGATAGTATCCAATTATTGGATATCTGCACAAAATTTGCAGGTATTTTCAATTGTTTTTAGCTGTTAAATAAATTAAACATGATTTATTAGTGATTGAATTATCAAATCCAATATATGAAATGGGCCAAACAAAAAATATAAAATCAATCTTGCCTTTTTATGAAATACCATTCATAAAGGTGTTAATAACTACTCATATACATAATTTGATGTTATACGATAAAAGATCGTATATGTCCTCAGGATCATCCTAAATTTTTACAGTAGCAACAATCGAAAATTAACAAACGGGACAAGTTATTTATGCTTTAGATCGATTTTTCTCTTTTCAAATCTGATTTATTCATCCATTAGGATAAATGTATCAATTTTGGGATTGAAAAAATATGGATCTGCCATTGCCACAGTAAGTAATTTGATTGTCACAGATAGATATCTGACCTATTGTCACAGTTTAATGAAGGGTCACAAATAGGTTCAAGACCTTGATTATTGAAATATATTGTTCGAATATCAGTTTTTAAATAAAAGCGGCGTTTAGCCATGAAAAGCTCTATTTTGGAAAACTCAAGAGCCGTGATAGATAAAATAACAAGCTTTAAATCAAATGAAATTGACAATTAAAATTGAACAAAAGCAAACTCTAGCAAATATAAAATGAAGTGTAGGAATAAAATACGATTAACCAGTAATATTAAATATCATATTTTGACAAGAAAGTGTAAAATCCACAGTATAAGTTCAATATCGGCGACAAAACAGACAAACAGGTCTTCAAACATCAAAATAGGGTAACTATATGAAGACGAATAAAAAGTATGCCATACGAGAAGGTTTCACGTATCAGTTTTGAAACTACATATATGATCAACTTAAAGAACCACGCTATATGACCGAACAAGACAGGAAATATGATTAACCCAAGTTAATTTCAGGTAAAAAGGTTACATGAGAAAGAATATACTTTGTCCATTTTACGAGTTGATAGAAATTAAAGAGGAGATCCCAAAAACCAATAAGGATTTAGATAATCGACTAAAATGTGTATATAAATGCGTATGGTTGATCATCGAGATAGTCTCCTAGTAAATTACTCAAAAGATGCACAGACTCAAACGAAATCATCGAAGTAAAACTTTACAGATTTATTTTCAAAAATACATCACTAAAAACTAACTTGGTGTATAATAACTTGATAGACGCTTGAATGGCAAAAAAAAAATGTTGGTATTCAATTCATTTTTTGCTAATTTTCGCAGAACTAAAGCAGGGATAATCGATTTAAATGATAAAAATGTCCTGACCTTCAGAATCTATAGAAGAATAACGAGGGCCATATAAATTAAAGTTTTATAATTTAATATCCAAGGCCTGTTAAACTTAATTGTCTTGTCGTGTTAAAGATTTCATAATCTATATGTCTTGATAAGGTATTTCAATAACGAATTTAGAACAAAAGAAAATGTTAATAGTTATTTTTAACTGGGTTGACAGAAGAAAAAAAGTGTGATTATGTTATCCTCTAATCCAGGGGTCGTCAATATTGTGCCGCCGCTATCCAAGAAATAATAAAAATAATAAAATTTTGCAACAAATAAATTAAATTTATACCGGGGTTTGAAGCATATTTGACAATTGGGACTAAAAAGTGTCGCGGTTTATGACTAACTGTATTTTTAAGACCCAAATTAGATATATAATTTATTAAAATAGATAACAAACCATGTTAGTCATCACAACAAATTAATAATTAGTCTCCTCTTATATGTACTCTTTTCCGGCACTGTAGAAATATGGCAAAATTACAAACCTTGTATTTTTACTCTCCATAGGCCAAAATATCTCGATGATATTAGCAGTCATTGGGCTCCATCTTGTTAGAATTAAAGCCAAACTGCGCTAAAAAGTGAATGCCGAGCTTTTTAAAGCGTATCTACAAAATTTGTTTACAATTATTGTGTTAAAAAACACATTTGTTTAAAAAACCGTCAGACTACTCAGTCCCAATCGTTAAATATTTTTCTCTTGGCAGTAAAATTTATTATAAATTCTCGTAATCAAATTGTAGGGTATGTATTGATTTAACCGCGAGAATAGACTTTCTCTATTCCCCTAAGTTTAGCCTTAATATCCTCACTGCATTAAAAAATAATTAAAGTTAGAGAAGACATTAATCTCTCTCTTGTGGGAATGTTTATAACTTGTATCTGTACACGCAATTTCGCCATTTTTAGAAGCACGTATTTGCTATTATGAGAAATACAAAGCTGGAGTGGAATTCTTAATGAATTGAATTACTCTAATTTTTATAGATCAAGCTTGAAAAATGCTAAACCTAAAATAAGTAAGAGGATGAACAAATAAATTCAATACCGCCCGGAACGAATCATACTGTTTCGTCGATATTAAAGATAAATGTGTTTGCTGTTTGGAAATTTTGTAGAAATACATGTAATTTTAAAAGTCACTTCCAGGCAACAGATTGTTCCCATAATTCATACTACCAACTTTAATCTGAATTCAGAAATACGAAAATACATTAACTTTCATTGAACCTGTATCCGCAACAGTCATTTATTCCAAGGTTTGTGATAAAATTACAAAATGCTACCACTGATTATTTTTAAATTGTTCACATGCTAACAAAGAAGAAAACGCCTTTCTTGGTGGGGAATCGTGTAAAGAAGCATTTCTGACCGGTGCCTTTTGCTTATTTTAGAGATTTTCTAACAAACGTGAGGTTATGTCATCAATACAATACTTACAGTTATCCGAAAGCGCCATCACAAGAAGAATAAAAAACATTTCAAAAGATTTTAAAACTTAATTAAAGAGTGGTTTGGATAACTGTGAATTGTTATAACCACAATTTGAAGAGTCCAAAGACATAACAGACACTTCACGGCTAGAAGTTATGTTGAGAATGATATTATTTGATTTTAGTGCCAAATAAGAATTACTAAAATTATTAAAAATGAAAGGACGAATAACGGGGAGGACATTTATCAAATATTCTTAATATAAGCCAAAGCTCCAGATATGTCTTCACGCAAGCTGTCGGCAATTACCACTGATGGAGAATCAGCGATGCTTTGTAAGTTCAGTGGATTTATCACCCACCGTAAGTAAGATAAATCCTTTCTTAACTTTATGTCTAACCGGCGTAAAATTCACCAGGAAGTTTTGAAAAGATACTCTTATTTGGATACGTTATGAAAGTTTTTACTACGAGAGTGAACCTTGTACTAGCAACCCCTTTACAGCACCGTATTTGAGAAACGNAGGAAGGCCGTGGGCCAGGTCTAGTGTCGCATGCACGAGATAGCCAAATAAAGCCGAGAAATACGGGTTACTCAGGTTAACCTGTTCGAAAACGGCAAGCCCAAGCTCCTGTAGGGCGTTAGCCAGTGCCGGTGGTGGCGTCGAGAACGCGGAGCGACCGAGTCGCTCGAACATCATCATGCAGAATTCTGCGGCCCAAGGGATACTCAAATTGGTCAAGGGCATCCCTCCTGTAATTGTTTGACCGCCAAACGGTTACGTTTGAGGCCTTCGGCCTAAGTCAACTCATCATTCGTTAACAAGTGCGGCGCTGACTAATTATGTTAAAATAATTCAAAACACTAAAACAAATTACTTTTTGATCTTGACGAGCGCGATTTTTAAGCTACATTTTTATCATACAAAATATAAAATTTGATGTCGTTGGGATGAACACGTGCTAGGGTAGCATATTACGTAATTTCCTAATTCATTGTTGGGACAATCTTTGTTTGCTTGAAGACCAATGTTTCGAAAACCAAGTGCTAGCTGAAAGGCGTAGAATATAATCAAGCAAGAAAGTAGAACTGGTTCTGTTATCTAAGATGCTGATTGGACGGTTATAAATACAGAGTTTGACCAACAAACCAGACAGTTTTTGTGCGCCTCGCCTTACACCCTCTTTCAAGCACCCCCATAATAGTCGGAATGTAAAACATGAATTGAATTTTCAAAAAATCGTTCCTTCTGGACCTTTCATCATTTCGATGATTTGATGGAAAATTATCGGAAGATTTTTGCTTTAAAATTTTTACATAAAATACATTTTTTTGAGATTCGATGTTGATTCTCTATGTAGTACCTGTGCATGGTAAAGGTTTATGGTAAACAATCGATACCATTTGATGGTCAAAACAATGTAGTTATGTATTTTTCATGACTAAAATCACAACTTGAAAAGTGCTGAGCAAATGATCGGGTGCAAATCAACTTTTTAGCTAGATGTAAGACGAGTAGAAAATATCGAGGGTTGAATTTGGGTCACGTATATCCAGAGTCAATTAATTGTTATTAACATGAAGTTTATCTGGTCAAGGCTGTTTGAACACGGTAATTTATCATACATAACAATTTTTACGTGTTAATGATTAACAAATTCAACACAACCGTATTTTTTATTTGATTGGAATCAATTCAATAAAAATATAATTCCAGAGAAATAAGTATTAAATATGCATCATTTCCCGAGCAAATTTACCTATTTACTCATTCAAAAGGCCGATTATTTTAAATTATAAATAAGCTGAATGAAAGAAAATATGATCACTCTCTTGAAATCGGCCGTTTGAATGAGCCTATAAAGGAACATTTGTTCGGGAAATGGTGTAAAGAGTTTTGAGCTAAAATTACCTTGGCTCAGAGAGATCGTACCCCAAATTATCAACTCAATAATCAAAACATTTAAAATTTACATTTGATTTAGGGTGTTTTAGTTTATACAGGATGTGTGAGAGATTTAAAATAGAAGTTGGAATATTAAAATATATTTTAGCTATAAAATGCTTATTAGATAGTAAATGGCTAATGGATAGCCTCCAAAATATTGTATTCAATGTTCTTTGCAGTGTGGATAATAATATCAACAATAAATTAGTTTTATTATTGAATCAAAATCTTTTGTGTTAACTGGGACAATGTGTTTTCGAGACGTTTCTCAAGACATAAAGTAAAACGCCTTCACATACAAACAAGATTTAAAATGGGGCTAAAACCCTTAAAACACAATTGGACTAGTTTTATAATTCGCCGCGCTTTTTCTTAATCCTTATTATAACATTTGTGATCTTTCTAATCCTGGTGATAAATCAGGTGCTATAAGAGATTGAGTAAGGGGCCTATGCGGTATCGTCCTGTTACTGTAAAATATAACTGACTATACGGTGCTTTTAAGGTCTATTTCGTCTTTTCGTTTATTCATTCAGTTTTACAATCAGAATTTCAATTTTATCTGGGTAAAAACAAGTCTTTTGCGTTGGAAAAGTTTGAAAGTTTTAGTAAGTCACTATCTGTTGAATTTGGTAGTGTTTTTCTGACACATTTTTTTACATGAAAAATAGATTTACATACATTATAGCATATGGAGGTTGTTGTAATTTTCGGGGAATGTTAAATATACAATATGGTGGATATTTTAAAATCACAAAATTCAGATTACTTAAATGCAAAACACTCTACTTCAGATGATTTAAGCGCTGTTTCCCATAATGAAAAATTCGACCTCCAACTGTTCAACTTATATTTGGGGTATTTGTTCAATGTTTTGCTAGTTGAACATTAGAGCCAGGAGTTTTTTTATCCAGGCTTGAACTGTTCTAAGGCAAGTTCGGCCACGGAGGGGGGTGGAAGATTTGTGAATTTTCCGGCTTGGTTAATGTCAACTTTTTTACTACTTTTTCATGATTCTAGTAAATTTGTGTGTTTCTTTTGGTTGAGAACCTAAAATGGAGTAAATTTTATGTTAAGGGAAGTTTGTAATTTTCGAAGAATCCGATATTTTAAAATTCCCGTAAAATTACAACCCACATGCTATGATTTTTTAAATTGATTTTTACTATCATAAAATATGTGTTAACAAAATGCAACACTAGATTCCACAGATTGTGGCTAAAAATTTCCAACTTTTTCCAACACAATATTGGCTATTATCCAATTAAAACGATATTATATTTGTAAGACTAAATGAAAAAATTTATAGACAAAATTGAACTTTCAAAGGACAAAATAGACCTGAATCCATGTACATTGATTCATGTTAGATTCGATTTTATTATTGCAGTCTGTAAAATTTCACAACATAAAGAGATGTTAACGTCACCCTTAAATGCATCACTTTATGCCAAGAAAACTAACTACTCTATTCATGAAAATATCGAGGCAAAAATAAGTGGCAATACAGATAGTCCTCATTTTACGGCAGGGTTTGATGTAGTATATTCGGTCTTTAAGAGAGGAAAAGGTTCTTGGATTCTTATATAGTCTAAAACTGATTAAATTTATACAGCAAACTGCAAATGTATTCATAGAAAACAGCCCATGAGTATGTACATACAACCATTCATGTATTTCGTTTTCTCTAGTTTAGAGAGATATCAATGATGAAAATTTGATTGGATAGTTCATAAACAGCTTTCACTTGCACCCAGTAGAAGTTACTTCAACCACAACGTGATCCTACATTTAAAAGCCTTGAAATCTTGCGTTGTTTTGATGTCTTTATGATCAAAACATATCAGAACTTTTTTTACTACGTAAGCTCGGCTCAATCAACATTGAATCTGTTACTTTATTTGCCACATTTTTTAATTATTCCATCTAATTCATGGAAAATTTTTCTGTTAGTTAGATATCTGCGCTTCTCATCTTACCATCGATTCTCCTAATATGCAAGACGAATCGCCAACTGAACAATTACAACCATATATGGATTGCCGAAGACGCTGCTTACCATTCCTAAAATCATTCAAACTTTATCAGCATATTATCTTGCGCCTGTTTGTCAAACTTTATGACAAATATTATTCTCAATCACCCAAATAAAACACAACGATTCCAAGATATCATTCATTTTAAATTCTGTCTAACAGTTTACCGCATCATTCATCCTAACCTCTTGTTCTAAATGCGTCCATATTATCGCATTCATTTATTTCGTAACATACCATACCCCTAACGGTTTTACTATCTTTGAAGTGTTGCATGATTTTTATTTCAACTTTAATGTGATTAGTTTCCTTTGGTTCTCAGGTCTATCTTCAGATATATCCATATAATTTCTTTTCTCGGACATATAGATAATTATCATTTATAAATACGTTAAAAACTCGCTAAAATAATTGGTGCAATCAGAATTAAACTGACTGAACATGTCAAAACTAAAACTAGGTTTAATGCTCATTTTGTCATTGATTGACATTCAAGAAGGGAATAAGGAAATAGCGTGTTGATGGTCGAACCTAATTTGGCCGTAAGTGCAAGGATTCGTGAAGCGAATAGTTATCGAAGAAAGGAGTATCTGTATTGGTTTTCAATTCTGAAATAAGCGTTGAACCCTGATGATTACTTTCTATAAAAAGTAGAGGAACCCTAAAAAAAATATTAAAATAAAGTATAGAGTCAATGGGCGATCGATCACATTTTAGTGACAATTTTGAATAAATTTATGTTTTCGCAAATTTAAAGATTTTTAAAATTTTAGCATAAAACTATAGAAGTTAAATATTTAAGATTAAGCTATTGATAAACTTATCTGACGTCAACAAGTAAATCAGTTGAGGTTCATTTATAACCTAAGAGAATAATAGGATATTCAAATGTATCAACTCTTATATCAGCAACCGCTTTATCAGAACCTTTTTCCAATGTATCGTCATCATCTACCGAGATAGGTTTGTGCAAAGGAGTCCCACTAGATTGATCCACGTTCTCTTTGTCCCAATCTTCTTCTGGTGTTTTTTAACGGATACCTTCACATATTGGAAGTTTAGTAGAATTACCAGGGCCGGGTGTTTCCCAAGAGTCACATTGAATTAATTGATTTGTGACAAAATTCGACAGTGACTGAACATTGGCGAGTTGCGAATGTTCTTGTGATGTAAATGCTGTGTTAACACGTTTCTTTTTCTTTTTGGAGGTATTTTTGACGCGATAAATTTGATCAAAACAACGAATAAGTTCGGATTGAGCCTTAAACATAAAAACAAGCCACCTTTTTTCTGTGCAACATATACTTCCTTTGCATTTCTTTAGATAAAAGATTGACAGGCCTTAATTTATCAAAAGCCCCTTCAAAAATCAAATTTTTGTCGTTATAATAAACGAGTAGCGTCTTCCAAAGTATATTATGGCATAAAACACACGGGTTTCCAATAATGATCAAACCAAACCTTTTATAATTTATTAACTTACCTGGCTCTTGTTATAGCAACATTCAAAATTCGCGAATCCCTCAAGAAACCAATGTTATTGTCACAGTTGGACCGAACACATGAAATTATTATAAAGTCCTTTTCCCTTCCTTGGAACGGGTGGACATTTGCAACTTCAATTTCGGAATAAGGGTTCACTCCGAACTTGTTCCTATACCTTTTCACGATCAAATCATCGATTCTCGATCTTTGACCATCATACGGTGTAATTATACCAATTTGCGATCCCTTGGCACCAGCATCGATTAATTTTTCGACGAACATCTTGACAGCATCGACTTCTTTATGATTAACAAACGAGGTTCCGGATGGGGATGGTTGTTCGATACCGTAGCTACAGTAAAATACGGTCGGCCTGTCTTCGACAGGCCATTCAAACCATATATTTTCGTCAGTTCTGTCAGCTGTATTATCATTAAGCCATACCTATCGTGACACCATTTTTTACGATGCCTTTGTAAAACGCAAGTGAGCTGAACTCAGACAGAGCTGGATGCATCCTGTACTGTTCATTCAAAAGATAGGGAATGCTTCCGATCTTTATGAGCCTATCAAAAAGCGATAAAGACAGACCCTTTTTACTCGCACTTTTACACTT
>JWZT01004530.1:14699-44008 GCA_000827895.1 Thelohanellus kitauei
AGAATTTTCGTGCGCGGAAGAATCGGTGCGCGGAGATATCACCCTATCCTCATACACATCCTAGATACTCTTCTTTCTTAATACGACTTGAAACCAAGTTTTTATTTGTCTATGAAACCCATGAGTATGATTCACAATTTGTTGTTTTGATAAATTTCTTCAATTTTGATAACAGTACCTCAACAGGATTGGGCTGAGGCTAATTCAGTGTCAAAAAATAATTTAAAGTTTATTTTTATCAAATATTGTTTTCGACTTCAATCTTATGGCACAATTTCACATTGTCAATCGCAATTCACATAATTAAACTCATTATATTTTTGAAATCATTGGCAAAAAATCGTATAAATTCATCTAATAAAACCTTAAAAATAACAAACGAATGTACGAAACCGAGTTTCCACTAGTTTCTGATGCGGTGCTTCCATAGTGACTTCATGAATTTAAGAGACTACATCATCATTCTGACCACATGATTGGCTTTCAAAGATCTTACAATATACCAATTATATGCAGAACAATTAATGTTTAATGACATCGGATAGTTGATCAGAATTCTGTTAGATATAATTAAAAATATTTTTCTAAAATCATCTGGGATAATTGGAATATTCTCTCGATGATCTGTGGATTATTTCTTGTTTATTTAGACAGCCGCATGAGTTATTCAATCCTTTCATATTCAGTATAAAATTTTTCATCATTTTGACTGCTACATTCTTTTTAAAATGTTGCGATGTAACTAATTATATCTGACAAAATGTTATCTTTGGGTTTTCTTCCAATTTTTTGTTTATGAAAACTGTTGTTTTAGGTTCTATTTTGCAGTTCTTACATTTATTTTTAAAGATCATGTCACTCATTACGTTTACTGAAATTTGTAAAAATATACTATTTAATTTAAGTTTTAATCAAATTATCTGATCAAAACCTCTGTTTTAGAATCAGCCCAGATTATTTAACAGAAAATACACGTTCTTCGTGAAATTTTCGAAATTTTTGGATATTTTATCTTGCCTTAGAGCCATATCATATACTGAATGTTGACGTAATTTAGCACGAAGGCATTACTGTGCACATTCATTAACCTGTATTTAGCAGACTGGATTATGGTTAAAGAAAATTTACCAAATCGCAAAATCGAATTTCGGATATTTATCATCAGTGAATTACGTCAGAAATGAATTACAAAAAGTGTAAACTATCTATTACATACTATTATTACGTATGTTTTGTTTAATAGATTTTATACGATTCAATTTGAATGCATTGGTAGATGTGTTTTTCACGATAATATTTATTTCAATCTATTTCGTTAAACACGAATTTGTCAGTGTTTCAACGATCTAAATGTTAAATATGATGTTTTATTAAAACGGCTGGTTACCTGATAATTCATGTATATTTTCATACGACATTTTCAGAACATAATTAATTTCAAATCACAACCAGAGTATATTAGAGTAATAGTTTTTAGGGGATGAAATATAGCTATATTTAATTCAAAAAATTATATTAACCGCTATTATCTACAAATGTATTTCTATTCTCTGAACCTGAGTGATTTAGAAAATGTTTCTTATTATGCTTTTGTTGTAGCTACTTATTTTCATAATTTGTCACAGGACTAAGTGTATTGATAATATGAATCTGTATTGAGTCCAAATATGGAATCATTTTTCCTTTAACAGCATGATTTTATCACATGGTTTTTGCCAAATTACATGCATATTTATGCTTTTCAAAAATAATATTATTTTCTGCTTATTTTGTAACATAAGATGTTTAATTGAGTCTGAAAACTGCTTTTTGGGATACACTTCGTCAAAAAATATGAAAATGCGGCAGTTTTACTTATAATTTTGTGGCATATTTATCAATCGGAAATAATGTGTTGGTTGAAACTATCAATCATTTTTATCCTAATCGTAATTTAACAAAAATATGTAGATCTTGATTTTTGAGTGCATAAATTAACTTTAAGTGTTTGAGGTTAACACAAAAAATATTAATCAAAATTGGCTAATTTAATTATAAAACTGTTTACACAAAATCTGGAAAATACGATCTATGAACCAAAATGAGAATATCTCGAAAAATTTTTTTATGGGACAGGAATTCGTAAAACAGCTGTTATCATATCTTGCTGATTTTTTTCAGATTTTTGTCTTATTAATGTAATTTTTTTCGAAGAAACAAATATTGTGGCAACGGTCATAAAATATTTTTTCAAAAATCGCAAAATAGCAATTTTTATTACGCGCATGCAAATTACAGACAACAAATAAAAACAGATTTTCAAAAAATATTACATAATCACATGGGAAATATTTTTTTATCCTTTTGGCATAATTAAAAAATTATTTTGGACGTGTTTCTATTAAGATAGAGATATATTCTGAAGATATATTTATCCATGCTCGTTGCATTGAATATCGCAGCTCTACGAGGTTTTCATACCTTCGTCCATTAATATAAAACTATCGAGTTTAGCTTACTTAAAACCTTTCCAATTTTACTTATGTCTAAACTACATGATGGCCATTCAAGTAGTTAAATTTATTCGTTTTTGAAAAACTGTTGTGTTTACTTAAAAGCATGTGTGTGTGAATCATCTTGGTGAAATATTATAGTCATTGGCCAGTCATACATTACACTTTAGACACTCTCTGATATTCTTTTGAATCCGTAGTCCGGCTAGGTTTAATACTATGGGTTTAAAAATATCTCGAAACAACTGCCCAAATCATTACTGATCCACCACAGTATTTTTTTTGAGTTTTTTTAAGAATCGTGTAATTGTCCTCCAAAAAATGAGTCGAGTCATTACCCTCCAGTATATCTTTTTTTCGTCCGACATTAGCACCATATCATTGTCAATTTAGGATATCGTTTTTTCACCATTTCAGCCTTTTATTCTTACGAATATCTGATAATAAGAGCTCTTGTGCACGACATGAAGTAAATGAGACTACTTT
Source organism: Thelohanellus kitauei (assembly GCA_000827895.1). Taxonomy (NCBI): domain Eukaryota; kingdom Metazoa; phylum Cnidaria; class Myxozoa; order Bivalvulida; family Myxobolidae; genus Thelohanellus; species Thelohanellus kitauei. The sequence continues at coordinate 17,678 of JWZT01004530.1, forward strand.
TCAAATAAGTAATGACAGACCGGTTTGAACTATCGAGGGATATTTGATGTTTTATTCGACTTGACGAAACTTTTCTACTTTCAGTTAGTTCCACGATTTCTTGCAATTTATCGTCAGTAATTTTCTTGTTTCTCAGAGTTTTTTAAATGTCATGCCTATACTTCGAATGATTCAAACAAAAGTATTAATACGATGACAGCTTTAGGCCATTCTTTTTAATATTTCTAGGTTAGTTTACCAAACTCTCAAAATATCTGAAATTTTAATAATTTCTTCTCTAGTCTATGATTTTCCTCCATCCATTCTAATTTTCTCAACTTTTAATATGACCGCACAAAACATCCTGCCAACATTTGCAATATTTTTGTTACATATACCTTTTAATATGTAATATGATTGTATTCGTGCTATACACTAAGAACAATTGCATCTATTAAACAGAAATGTAGAAAAAATCAAAATGATATGATTCCTGCATTTTAGTGACTTACTCTCCATACCCAAAAAATCATTTTGGATATTCTCCCTCTTCGTTCATATATGGTATTGTCTAAGATATTATCTCAACTGTTTTATAATTGCATTAGCTGGTCTTGATTCCTATTTTTTCATCCTAAACGCCAAAAAATTATCTGGTTCACTCAAGTAAAGAACTACATATTTTTTAAGATCATTATTTACCTGATTTCGAACAATATGATTATTAGCGGTAACAAAAATTTATTTATAGATTTAAATTCATACGAGAAATTTATAAGGAAATAACTGCTTTCCCCTTTTTTTCCAGATTGTATTATTCATGATTTACACTCACTAATTATTAACTAGAATTTATTTTAGGATGTATTCCAGAAATATTTCTGTATTACAGGGACGTGTGTTGATTTCATCTTACCCTACATAGTATCTGCTCTTAGTGCTTGAAAACAGCTTATGTTGTACTTACAGTACATTAGATATCCATGTATTTCCCATCAGTAATCTACAATTTTTTTGACTGTGTCAAATCTTGAGACCTGCGATGATTAGTATGGCTTCTCTTATACATATGTCAGATGGAGGTTAAACAATGAAATTATAAACAAATTAACGGTATTTCTTAATTTTTTCTAAAATATAACGTTCGATTATTTCAATTCAATAAAACAAACTCGAACCTGAACCCACCTTAAAAGTATTTGAGAGACATTATTGCAACTTTCTAAAGTGAGGGAAAGTTTCAAATTTCAATCCGTAAATACTGTATGATTGGTCATTTTTTTCAGTTCATAATAGTCGATGAATTCCGATTTTTATTATTCTTTCTGATAAACGTTATTGTGTTTTGAGTGGGGTATTTCCTAAATTCCAATTAATGAGCAATTAAATGCAGCGTTCTATAAGAATAATCGTCCAGTTTTAGTAAATGGCTTTTAACCACTAATAATTTATGGGATTCTCTTCTAATTAGGACAATTTAGCATCGTCCATATTTCTATTTAATAAATGATTTGTTTTTCTCTGTCTCATATTTGACACCATATAGTATAGGTATGACTAAATATTTGGTTCCAATGCTCTATGATGATACAAAATAACACTATATCTCGTTTATATACCGCTGAATTTTCAAAGCTTATCCTATAAACAAATATTCAAAAACATTATTTGAGAACGTCGGTTAAATTTAAGATAAATTGAAAATTGGCTGGTCATGACGGTATCGATGTTATATATTAAATAAATTATTAATTTTTATATAATTGCTTAATATTATATTAAATCATTTTTATTGTTGTTAAAATTAACAAATATTCGAGAAATATCATTGAACAAAATTCTTAATTTTTATAACCGAAAAATCTTAACAAAAGATGCTATATAAAAGACACAAATATTGCACGAGCGCATGAGAGTATTGTCTTTTTTTCGGCTATAGATTTACGAATATGAACTCTATAAACAGAGAATGTATTTATGGTTTAATGAAGAAATATTTACAAACAATATCGTTCATAGTCGTAAAAATTCGTAACATATACAAATGTCTGATAATAAACCTAAGGCACCTAAAGAATACACTTATGAAAAGGAATGGGAGAAACTATATCCTATAAAAGAGGTACAATCAGATATCCATTCATTCTTCTGTATACCTTGTGATCGCATTTTGTCAAATCGTTGTGCGGGAATCAGCAACGTAAGATCGCATTGTAGATCTTTCAGACATCGCCAAAACATATCTGAAAAAATCCGTAAAAATTTTAATTACAGTTACAACCGATATACCAACGGCCCCAAAGATAAATCCACACGAATCTACGTTCAATCAGACGATATATGGCATGATTCCGGGGATCATTGATTCCGCCACTTATCCAGCTATTAACCAACGACCATGGACTTCTGATTCTCAAAATACACAAAAAGAATATTATTATAACATACAGTCGAAAGATAACGAAATTTCTAATCAACTAATTGAAGAGGTAAATAATTTACGATCAGATAAAATTCGATATTAATACCCTGGATAATAATACGAGCGGAATGGGATTACGTGACACATATATGTTCGCGTATGATTTAGCTCGTAGCTTGGATACGGATTTGAAGTTAGCTATGGGTGCTTTTAACGGTCGAAACAGCATAGATATGATTGATAGTAAGTCTTGGGATTATTAGAATTGAACATGATTCGTCTTGCATTAGAACGTCTGGATAATTCAATCAATAAATCCGTTTAAGTTTTGCATATAATTTTTAGTTTGATTGTGTTAATTTTTCAACACATTTAATAAATTTTAGTTGTGAAAAAAGCACCGATAAGGTAGATATTTTTCTGACTTCCTTCTATCATCACACTACAACGTTTTTACGCAACCACAGACAACAAATGATATCACAATAATTCTACATGTATCATGTTATGCTAAATTTTAGTTTTTTCATACGATGGTGGTAAAATATTTTTAGCTAATTTAAATACTAAATAAGGGTACAGGAGACGAATCGTTCCAAATTTAAGAAACATAACGGAACCGTATTTGAGATTGACAATAGATCATAAACTCTGATAATTCCATCCATTGTTATTTGATGTAGGACGTAATATGATTTTAAACACACGTAATTGATCATTTAGAATGTAGAAAACGTGTTTGATAAAGACTAAGAGGATATAATGGGTTTAGAATAGTAAAATGAAAGATAATATAGGCGATTAACATCATATAATCAGTAATAAATATTCCTTAGATAACGAGACTCGGATTTGAAGCAATTAATTTTTCATTAAAGATCAAGGATACAAAAGACTCATATCAGTAAAGAAATCTTGGATCTTGACGAATATTTTGGACAATAGTTGATAAAGATTTTTGAATCATGTATATCACGATTGGGTGATATCTCCGCGCACGAAACTTCCGCGCACCGAAATCTCCGCGCATTTCAACAATGATTTGAATGTAAAATCATTTGTATTTATTTCGGTAATTTATTAATTATTTAACATACTACTGACCTACAAGCCCATAATGCGCACGAGCTAGGATTTTTACAAACTTGATTTTTAGTTAAATAACTAATTTCTGATACTTATTTTATAATAATAAATTATAATATTTGAATTTATTGTAACCATGATGCTCTTATATAAAGGGTAGATATGTCCCATTTAAAACCCAGTCTTTAAAAATCTGAGGTAAGTTAAACTGATTGGGTGATATCTCCGCGCACCGATTCTTCCGCGTAAAAATATTTTACTTTTCCTTTGTGCATTGGTATGTCTCGCTGTATCCTATATACCCGGACCCAAGGAGGCACCAGCGCCATGATTTGAGAAATCAAATCGATCAAGATTGAGGGTGAGTAATTTTGATAGCGTTTGGTTTTCCATAGCTCATACAAACCCGTGCCCCTCATTACCAAGGTCGGGTAGATTTTAAGGCCATCGCTCCTAAAATCTGGATTTTTGAAAAATTCATCAAACTGATAAACATCACGTTCTAACCCCACGTTAGGTAGGTCTGGCATCAAATGAGCAGTGATCTTAAACCCATAGTCCTTTGACATACGGATGGCGTCACAAGCACTAGCAATTGTATGTCCCCTGTTTGTATCAAGTGCCACATCTTCGTAAATACTCTGAATTCCGATCTCGATCCTCGTACATCCGTAAGATAGCATTTCCTTGAGATGCTTAGGTTGACAGTAATCTGGACGTGTTTCAATTGTTAATCCTATGCAGCGGTACATCATGCTTCGCTCAGAAAAAAATATGGATTCCTCAAGGTTCTTGCTGATATGTCCAGACAATGCATCGTGGAGGCCGGCAATGAAAAAGTCACGATAACTTTTGTCAAGACTCATAAAAGTTCCACCCATAACTATGAACTCTATTTTGTCGACATCGTGACCCAGACCCTCGAGTTGTTCTACTCTAGACCGGACCTGCCTATAAGGGTCATATCGAGCAGAAATCGCTCTCATTGACGTAGGTTCGTAACCAGTATAGGATTGGGAAGAGTAGGCAAAATCTGAATCTGGACCGCCTGGACAGTAGACACAAATGTGACCTGTGTAGTAAATATGGGGACATCGGTGGGGCAAAGACATGACTGCTACGATTGCTATGCCAGATGCCGTCCTGCATGGTTTAACTCTAAGCTTGGGTACAAGCTTTTTCTTGAGATCCTTGGGTACTGCGGCAATTATATCCGTGAGTTTTGGAGTTGAGGAAACGCTGAACTTCTTACAAGCACGACTTCTAAGCTCGTTTAAGTTTATACTTTTATTCAATTCGACTGAGGCCTTCAGCTCCTTTATTATCATCGAAATAGCTCGAGATTTTCTTTCATATTCAGAGCAGTCTTTTGGTTTTGAAGCAGCATGACACTGTAGCATCGAATCTCAATGGATCCCGACAACAAGCGATTGTGGATTAACACATCGACTCATCGCTTCGTCACAATTCCTGCAACATGGGATATTTTGAATTCAACGAGAATATGAATCAAGCATTGGGCTATTTATGTGAAATTTTGATCATTATAACTGAATTAGAACACATGCTAACACGGGAGTTCGTTCATTATGCGCAACTGGGCGACTGCAAATGTGGTCTCCTATATAAATTATTCGTGGTAATACATTTTTCAAGAAAAGAACTGTCAATAAAATTCAGGACAATTATAAAATCATCGAATTCCCCACTAACCAATAGTTTTGAAAGAACAAACGTCAACGTCACTAAATGGATTTGCTTTTGAACAAAAATGAGGAAAGTCATACCCTTCGGTTGATTATATAAATCGTGTTGCCTGAACGTATGAAAATTATTGATTGGGTTCGACGAGAATATATAGGATTACGATCTATGATGTTCTTGATTAGATATTGAAGTTGTGAGGATCCTTCATGTAACGGTATTAGAAGAATAGGAAAAAACCATGTTTACCAGTGAGCAATTAACCCAATCATTCTTAATCCATCAATTCCTTTTTGTATGGTTTTCTTAAAAAAAAATCAGATTAAAATAGTTTAAATAGATTAATCATCCCTATTTTATGATTAGCTCACTTTAATAAAAAAAATTATTTTGCATTATGTTTTTAAGTCTTCTGTGCTTGAGTCAGAAACAGACGATTTGTATTAAGAGCCCTCACCAGATATATGGTGCCAAAAAAGGCTGAACAGCGGTCCATCAACATCCATTTGAATGGTGTAATACCACATTATTTGCTTCTTTTCCGGTGTAGCCATTCTATTTTTAGTTCCATTTTTAATCTTCAGACTGAATTTCTTTTCAAAATTGTTATATCAAACATTTCAAAGATTCATGTCGAGTAAATGATACTTTTTATCGGGGAACATCATATAAAGCTGCTTAATACATATATTTTTGCTTTGCCATTCATTTTCAGCTCTTACAACACAGCGAAGGACGAGGATTATTAGATATTCTATGACATTATTCTCATTTCCATATATCAAAGAATGTTAAGATCCATTCTGGCGACAATTTACAAATATTCAATACTGTAAATGTTGTGTAGAATCCAAAATCTTGCCTAACTACTCTAGAAATGAAAGTAAGATTCCAAATTTTCATCCTGTTGAATTCTCGAACAGTGTTTGAATTGTCGTTTGCGGCCTTAACAATTGCCAAGATCGATGGACAGATTGTGAATATGTATAACATGTCATGGAAACTGTCTGTGATTCGTTAAGTTTTAGGATACTATATCATAAGTATCACAAACGGTCAGCTTCCATCAAAAGCCAACTTATATCAATAAATGTTTGTTTAATATAGTTATAAACAATTTCTTATGCTATATTTCAAGTTAATCATAGTTTAAAGTGAGGCTACCTGTCTTATTTGAATCCATTTTTCGGAGGTTAAAAAATGCATTCTTAAAACGGTGACTATGTTGTTTGTAGAATCTGAATGAATTGATGCGATATTTTCTTTTACAAATATTTTTATCTATGAGGATGAGTCAGTCTATGATAGATGTTTTGCATCGGATGAATAAAAAGAATTAACTCCCAAGTTTTACATCTTTAACGTCCATACGGGTGCAACAACTATGGTTCATGATTCAACATTTTATATAACCGATACTACTCTACGATTAGTTACGACACTCATGTTATGCAACACATATATATTTAACAGATTTACAAAAACAATATGCAAGAATAATTCAACTCCAAAAATTATTCTCATCTTCTTAAGATTGGTACGTAAAATCTTGCCCATTACATTTAAAAATATCAATAGTATATTGTCAGATAACGCCTATTTCAATTTGTATATAATATTCACAAATAAAGATTGTGCCATAAATATTTGCAACGAATATGAAGTTTATTCCGCCAATTTCTTGATGAGACGTTCATTCTATATCCACGCCCGGTAACGGTATGAAATATTCAAACAATGGCATCATTCGTTTTAAGAAGTTTTCCTAATTTTGACATTTAACTATTCTTGAATAATCTTTCGTGTATGAAATGTCATTTTTTTCCAAAAAGTATAAGATATCAATAGTTACCTATCCCTATTTTGTAATCGTATCTCAATAATAAGCTTAGCTTCTGATCTCATTGTAAATAAATCTTTGGGATTGAAGTGAATCGATGATTTCTAATCAATTGCAAATATAAATGTGTCAGCTTTAATAATTTAGCAAAAAGTGAATATTTTGGGTTTTAATTACAATGTTATGCAGATAATGTGATGCTTTAAACTAGAATAGTTTATAAACCTATTAAAAAATGTAGATTATCGCCACGCGTGACTTTGAGATATTCTATAAAGCTTCCGAGCATGAGTTTAACGAAACATGTTTATAAATTAAAAGGCGAGTCCAGACGGGGTCTAACCACCCCTCATCGATTTTCACCCAGCTGTCGCCTGACTATACCACTCAGCGCTAATATGTTAGTAAGGATATCGTATTTATATATCCTTACAACGCTAGATTTGCGTTTATTTTAATTTGTGAAAACGCTAAAAATCCACCAAATAAAAATCATGATCAACGGAATCGTATGTGACATGAATACTCACAGTTTATGTCAGAGATAAATGAATTTGTTATCCCTGATTCATCAGGAATAAGTTCTGATTTTTTTTCTCTGGCAGCACGTGTGACGTTAAGTCATATGCCTGAAATTAACGTATTTCAATTCTTAGCCCCATTTATAATTCATATTCTTTAACATATATGAAGAAAAATAAGGAAGGTCACGGGTCATTTTGTGGGGTTCTTTCTCACTTGCTTTATTAAATAATTTTTAAGTAAACTGGTTCATCAAGTTTCATGGTCTAAATATAAAGTTTAGTGCAAAGGAGGGTTCAATCATTTATTTCTGGTTATAAAAAGATTGTTTCTACTTATTTTAACATACTACATTTTTCATATTCCCCTTATTCAGAAGTTGAGTATCCTCGATAATAATTTGAAGTTAATGATCAAAAATGGATAAAGCGATCATTTCATTAAATCTTGTGTTACTGCATCATATTAGCTTCCAGTATAACACTTCACTTTTCGATTTTCAGACGCGGTAAAAGTAATTATCATTACTCATGATTGATTAAATAGTTATTAAAATAAATAATACAGTGTTTCAATTCAATTATTTAGATTTGTTGGAAAATATTTAGATTATCATTTGAGCATTACCGTTTCCCACTGTTATTGAAGTTTTATTTGTTAAACCTAGACTAAGATTATCTCTTCTAATCCTGAACCAGTATTTTTAATTCAAAACAAGTATACAAGTTTTTGAAATCGAATTTCATTTTCGGTTCAACAGCATTTAAGCCTAGCTAAACTTTGCATTCAATGAGTTTGGCGAGAGGAGTACTAAACCAACTGGATGAGTCACTCGTTCGGTTACTACCAAAGAACGATCATAATCATCAGAAATCATAAAGAAGAACTGTATACCATTGATACTTCGTACTACGCATCAAAACTGAGGTAATCGCAAGAGGGAGCATTCATTTAAGGTATAAAAAGATTACCACATGGTTGAGCCATTTATAAGTCAGTGATTCATCCAATTATGTTGAATCTGTTTTTTCGCCAAAAGAATAGATGAGATATTTATGGGACGTAAAGATCTCTCAGATTTGTTGACTATTTGGTAGTTTATTATAATCCTAAAAAAGAATATTGAGCCTAATGAAACTAAGTTTAAATAATGGAAATATTTTGCAGCACTATTACTCGAAAAACTATCCGAGTTTATTACCACCTAAATAGCTTCATCGAAATCTAAAATATCAATATATTTGCACCTCAGAAGTAACTTAAGAGAGTTGAAATAAGAAAAGTTTAGATAGTGACAGATAACCAAAATTGAGTGTGGTTGGGGCATTCTTGTTTATTCTACTTCTGGTGGGTTTGCGAGCATAAATGATGACAAAAAATATAATCTTGTATGTTTTGAACAAACACTCTAATCGTTTGGGAGGGTTCCCGAAAATGACGCCAGAGACCGAAATAAATGTTCAGAATAGCATAAATTAATCAGGCAGTTATGCATTCAACTACGTTGACTGTGCCAGTAAATATTCAAAGGGGTATGATTGAATCAGTGACGTGAGAGCGCACAGCGAATCATCAACACCATGCATAAATGTTTCTCAATAAATCTGTGCAAGATTTTGATCGCGGTGAAATAAAATATATATGGGTGTATTGTTGATGTTACCTCTGAATCTATTTTATGATCACCCGGCTCCGATCTTAAAACTGGAGACCTCAGCTTTATTATCTTTTCTACTACAAACAATCAACGACTATGACTTTTCAATGTTATATATATTATTATAGATTGAAAATATTGTCAAAAATGTTCGAAAATTAAAATTAATGAAATATGAAATGGATATACACGGATTAATGATAACATAATGAATCCAATATACCTGACGATGATTCGAATGGACTAGCGTTACGTGAAAAGTGCGAATACAAGTATGCGTTAGCGACAAAATAGGAGTAGCACATGGATTTTAATTTAGAAATGCGCGAGAATCGGAAGGTAACCATACAAGGTAAAAAGGGTTGTAAATAATTGAAATAACTAGAATTATTAATTCTACAATCAGCTCTTTGTAACCTCAAAATTGATATCAAATATAATTTAAATAGCCAGTCATTTCTAATGCAAATAATTCTGTATGACACTGACGAACAGAATGTATTTTAAGATTTTGATTAGGATCAAACAGATATACAGTTTTGTAGCTACCAAAAACAAAGATTTGCATCTATAAGAAGTTCAATCGTGTAATATCTCCTCAAAATATAACAGTTTTTAATATATCGATATTTAAGAAAATAGAATCAAAAGTTAAACATTCGTTAATGGCAAACTCGTTTTGATTTCACCTTAAATGTAATATGAATACAAAAATATTGCTAACCAAAATTAATCGAGAGATTTTTCAATTCGTCATGAAAAAAGGTAGATTTAATTGTTTTAAAACTCTAAGTCAATGAGTCAAAGGTTAAAATATGCCATAGAAACATTTAAAATAACATTATGAGAGAAATTATAATTTAAAAACTATGGAGGGTTAATGTCATTGATACGGAGTTAATAATTTGCGGTACAACGAAAATACGAGTCTATTGTCGAAAATCTCATTTTATGGATAGATCATGATGAATCATGCAATCGAGTTTCCAAATCAACAAAACTAATGGTAATTCCTATATTTCATTGATAAACGGGTTGTACAAATTTTGAGGAAACAAATGAATAATCAGGTATATTAAATCTTTCATATGATTAAATAAACAATGGTTTGTTTTCGTCAGAGGTTACCGCCGAAACTTGAAAAAACCGTATAGTTAGAGAATCTATGACAGATCATGCAACTAGCATATGTAAGCTCTTCAATAATATACAGGAGGTATGTATGATTCTCAAGTGAAACATTATTGCTTTTGGTTTAAAATACGACGATCATAAATACATGAGTGGTTAAACTTTATGTTTAAAAAGAGAATTATCGTGTATCGAATTCTTCAAATTACATTATGAACCAAAAAACATAGAAAACTTACTTCTACACCAAATTGGAACACTATCAGTCTGTCATCGATACATCAAATACCTAGATTAGTCGTGGTGACCTAGACTTTTATATCCCCACAGAATGTAATGTTCATAGGCTAATTTATCTATATTTAATTTTCAAGGACACATTGAATATTTCTAACTAACGATTGAAGATTTGAGCTATCATAATCACATTGTGGCAATCTGTGAAACCTCTGAATCTAACCTTGAGAGAAATATCTTAAAAAAACATTAAATTTTTCATTAATAGGTATACAATACAATCATTCTTTCCAAGAAAATTGAAATCAGTAAAATCTAAGAATAAATATTAATCAACATAGATAACCAGGGTTGAAATATTTTTCAAAAACTAATCAAATAAATGCCATTTAAAGGTTTCCATATTCTTTGTTATGATGACCAATAGCCAGTACGAACATCTGTAAATATAGAGCGTTTTCGGTCAAACTTAACATTTATCCAATCAAATTTTGTACAAATGTATTTTGCTGCGGATTCGCATTAAATTTTGTTTGTGTTTGTCTAATTGGGTTTTTGTCACGTTAAATTTGGTTTTTCGTCATCCGAATTCGATTTGAATCAGCTACAGAAAAACACCCTCACCAAATTGAAATGGAAAAACGTCAATTTGGAGCGAAACCGCTGTATCTATACAAGAATAAATTATACAAGGTTTTCATTTACTATCGATTATGAACCATTTACTATCTAGCATCCCTAGCGTTCAAAATTGCCCATCTGAAAACGACATACGTGATCTACAGCTCAATACGAGTCCACATATTATTTATTTATAATTTTATTAAATGGGCAAATTAGTAAATTAGGCCCCCACCACAAAATGCAAAAACGCAAAAATTGTATTAAAATTTATTCAGACCGGTTTGGAAAAAGCTACTTTCTTGACCGTCAAAATAGATGTTCGCACGGATTTTTTCTTCACACGCTTTGCAGAATTAGTTTTTCCATAATTATTACATGCGAATTGAAATTTTATGATGAGCGCTTATTATTAATGCTCTCAAAAATTAAGAATAACTAGCCCTGCATCAGAAAAATTATTGGTAATTGTAAACGATGGAAATGTAAATTGTTTAATATCCTTGCATTCTGTGTGTTTTGCATTCAGGGGTGGGGACCTTTTTTATTCATTCGCCAATTAAATAAAATTATAAATGAATAAAGAATGGGTAGATTCATTTAGCCGTAAATCACGTATGTCGTTTTTGGGTGCTCAATGATGAACGCTTGGAATGCTCGATAGTAAATTAAAACCCTGTATATATTTTCCTCAAATTTTTATCAGAAAACGCTGGATTGCTGATATAATACTTCGAATTTGAAATCCATAAATCATTGCCAGAGACACCAAGACGTGTAGTGTAATCGAAAATCTGTTCATCAGGATCCAATTGGTGTCTCCTTCAAGAATGGGTAAAATTCAATAGTTTTGGGAATGGCACGAAATTTAACATCAAATATCGCAATCAATTGACGCCATAATGGATAATTTTCTGATACAAATCAAATTAATATTAATTTTCAGAAATAGATAGTTGTTTCTAATATTTTGAGAAACCTAACACGATACCCTATATTATAATATGTTACTAATTAATGAATCGATTGATGACATTTACCTTATAAACTTAAATCATCTGCAGAACGAAATTTTTAAATGTGTTTAAAAATATTTCATTGTAAATATGAATTTATAGTGGCCCTTTCTAGTTCATTGCTTAATACAGATAGAATAATTCAAAAAATTGTTTAAAATTGATTTATAAATGCAGTGGACCAAATATCGTAATGAATGAAACTACCATAATTCAAATATCAATCACTTGATTTTTTAAATTTAATGGTTTTCGTCCAAAATCATGTTCGTTTCGTAAACAGTTCTTAACATCATAAATTTAAAGCAGTAACATCTTTAATTACGAGTTAATTTTGTTCTACGTGAGATTTCAGAAATTTTGGACAAATATGTTTCGAAATACCGTAATGAGCTTGGAAAAATCTTTAAGTCTAACATATAGGGCTTCATCGTATATATACATTATTGTGCTAAATTCCAGTTCACCGTCGTAAGTTAAACCAAATCTGTTTCTATATCATGGATGATTTTCTACGAAATTAATATTGTTGAACTAACTTTTAATCTCCATTACGAGATCGGATGATCTCTTGGAGCAGAAAAATCTAAACAATTGATTTTTGAGTGTTATAAAAGTTTTTCATATATTTCGTTGAAAATTTTGAATATTTATAAATGTAGTGTAATATCCTGACAGGATTCCAAATAATAATTTTCTAAGTTTTCATACACTAGTTCAAATTGTTATAGATCTCAACAGAAAAATCAAAAAGTTCTAATAATGCTGTTATAATCGAAGTACTCAAATCTATTTTTGAAAATTTTATTAGATCCAGATCATAAGTATCTATAATTGGTCAAATATTTCAATAAACTGATATGAGTATCAATTCAAATCCGAAATACGGAGTCTGTTCTCGTGAATACATTTTGTGATAACTCAAAAGTCTTATTTTAAAAGTTTAAATGAAAACTTCATCCACTAAAATATGCTGCAATAAATGTACTATTTTGGAAAAAATATTCACGATGTTTTGACAACTTATTTGGTGACATCATCATCTGATAAATCATTTTCATTCATCTGAAATGCTTAATATCTTTGATTTAATATTTTCATCAAACTTAAAAATGTTAATCTCATATAATTATTCCTTTGATGTATAGTGGATCAATATGAACTAACGCATATAAATCTCCTTATTTCCCCTGGTGTTCCGATTTCTCAAAACCCCGTGTATGTACGTATCAATAGGGAATGCCCTTACATTTAAAGGTTCGTTTCAAAATATTTTTGAAATATATTATAAGCTGGTTGCAGTTTTAACTTTAACCAGATAAAGAGATATTTAATATGACATAGCTAATATATCTAATTTATAAACGTTCCTGTGTTAATTATAACTGTTTTTTCTTAATAAAATATGAACGTAATATTGTATTATTATTATGAGTCTTTGAATTGTTAAAGGCTTTGAGGGTACATTTAAGAATGAGATTTATATTGACTGTTATATCAACATCGTCCACATGCGAATTTTTTCATACTGGGTCGCATTTCGAATAAGCATTCCTTTGTTTGTACAGATTTTTAATAGTACCAGACACTCCATAGCTAAAAACAATCACCCCATTTCCTCAGACATATAAGACTCAGATAGTGAGATGGCATCCTCCCATGTGGAAGTAGCAAGTAAAAGTGTTAATTCGTTTGGAGTGTTTTAAATCGTTTATGGCCATAGAAGTACTTGAATGACGTTAAAATTTTCGTTTACCTCTAAAAAATGCTGAAAATATCATTTGCTTTCTAAAATGTTTGAATATGTTTTCGTTCATCGATAATATTAAATCGCAGTTATGGCATTGGACCTCAGACGAAATGACCGTTACGACCAATACTCTCACTTTTCAAGGCTAGCATTAACAAGATAATTCAATTCGCCCAATTTGGGTTTAAATATTATTTGAGAAATATTCAATCAGTAAAATTTAGGAAGGAATTTTTTATTTACTCGTGGTGATAAAAGGTTTCATTGCCATACAAAGAGAGGCGATGTTCATTCCATGGACAATAGATGCCAAATTCTGTTCATGCGCCCTTTTTGAAAAATAAACTGCCTTAGAATATGTCTAGAAAATATTTTATGTTTATCAAATTCGTCTGGAAGAATAAGTGTGCTTATTTGTTTGGTTAATAACTGTAGTTCAATATTCTCTTTTAATTTAGACACTGAAAGTCAGAATTCCAAAACTATTTAACTGGTATATCTACGTGTTGGATAGACCTTAATTTGAGGTACAAAATCTGTATTGAAATTTCGAAAAGAAGAGAATGTACACAGTGGATTGTTATGTTGTGTTTAATAATTAAGTTTCGTCTAACAAATTTTAGTATCAAATAATAGATTGTAATCTGAATAATTTAACTTAAAAACTCAACTACGCGACACAGTCTATAAAACAGTTCAAGAAGACATGATCGTAGTATGGCATGTATTAAATTGAGGAAATTTTATTTTGCAAATTTATAACAAACGATAAGCATTCTCATGGGAAATTTTCATCATAAAATATTACGACCAGTAGGAAATTGGCCAGTTTGATATATTTGATGAAATATGAAATCAAATCTATTTGTAAATATATGGTTAATATCCTAAACCGCCGATATTTAAATTTCTAATTAATTTTATATTTTGTGTTAAAAATTATAAAATTGAACATGAAAGACAAAAAAGTAAAATTGTTTCATGATAGATAGCTGTTTATCATAGGCTAAAATCTAAATTTTCTTTTATGCCCGCAGAAAATGAAATCTAAGCTATTTTTAAATATAATCGGATATTCTTTAGTTGTCGATAGTTTGTTAATCAAGCACGTAAAGCCGGTCTTCTAAATAGGACTAGAACACTCATGATTAGAAATACATGTATTGTGACGTTTTAGGCTATATAGACACAGAATCTATACATGAATACTGGAAAATGGTTTTTCATAAATTTTATATATGCTGATTAGATTAAAAAGATAGAATTTTCAGTTGAATAATTTCTTAATTTATTATAATTTTTACCCAAGTTATATATTTTCCAGAATTAAGATCTTCAGCACTTATCTCATGATTGACAACAGGTCAAAATTCACAAATTGTGAATCTTGTGTATATTATTTTCATGTACACTGATTTGTGTCATGAAATGCGCACATCTTATTTTGTATGGCCCAAAAAATAAAATATATCATTTATGTCTAGGAAAAGAAATCGCAGATTATAAAAAGAATTCGTACTTTTTTTGTTCCCCTATGCTTTGTGAATTAGAATATTTTTAGAATAATAGAGATTCTCGCAAATACAATTGAGATGTAGGAGGATAGAAAAAGATGTCTGGCCGTTTTATGTTTAACATCCTATTGATGGATTTTCTCGTTTTTTTAACATTTTAAACAATCAAATATTTATTGCTTCCATACTGTAAAAAATCACTTAGATCTATATTATGTAATAGTAAAATTCATTATGATTTAAAAATATTCTTAAGATTCCTCCATATTATCAGGGCACAAACTGTTTCCCTCGCAAAAAATTTGCATACTAATTCTGCACACTTACGGAGAAGGAAACATTTTTGATTTTGAAAAAATTATTGAAACATCGCGGTTTCACTTTACCGATTAATATTTATGAAAATATTTGAGTATGCATAATACGAAATGATTTATATACATAAGGAATTATCATTTTGAGGGCTAACATCTTCAAAACACATTTGTACACTTTTATAAGATAAGAAAACATTCAGAAATTTTCAAGACCTCTCATCATAGCAACTATATATAATTACAGGTGATATTCAACAATGTCACGAGTCTTATAACAGAGTGAGCAAATCAGCAGCGATATTTGTATTTTGGCTTTTTCAAAATTTATGAAATACTATAGACATAACAGGGAATATACATAACCAACAAATTAGGTAGTGTTTGGAGGTAAATTTATTTTAACTGATAATCGGGTTTTCGAACTACTAAAATATATTTAAAAAAAATTAAGAACCGTTGCAAGATATTTTATAGAAATTTCTTCATATCATAATTCTTGCATTTTAGTTTAACAAATCTCGGATATTCAAACTTTCGAAAGTTTAGACTTTAATTTTCTATGCATCAGCGGTATCATAAGACTTTTGATAAAAATTGTTTCCCAGCGTCGAATAGGTCTAAATAAAACTATGAGGAGGTCAACGAAGTAAAAAAGGGATTATTCGATTATCAATTATTGATGTCGATTTTAAAATTTGACCCCCATATGTCTTAAACAAATTTTCAAAGTTTATAAATTATGGCAATACTGTACACATGATGATTATACATACACTCTTAAATATAAAGTAGACATAATGACACAGAATATGACTGCGATATTAGCTAAAATCGAACATCTGTCTTCGTCAGAACCATATCATCATGATGAGAGATATTTCATGCACTAGATTTACAAATAACCTCGCGTAAAGCACAATCCGTATATGTCCCATTTTGAGAAAATTTGAGTCTCGATAGTTTTCGTGGATTTTGTACTGATAAACGAAACTAAGTCGATTAGTTAATATATATTGATAGTGTTATTGAGACTTTAGAGGTAAACGTCATAAAATCAAAGATGATTATAAGATAGTCTTATTCTGCGCAAATGCAATAATTTTATAATTATTATTGCATCTTTTCTTAACTTGATAAAACATATTATAAAGAAGATCGCAAATCAGATATTAGGTGTAGTGGGACAACAGCTAATATTAGGCCCACTCTGTTGTTTTGGTAATAATGGACGTTTACTTAAATGAAATCTTGGTGAATAACAGCAATTCTTCCACTCTTGAATCTGAATGAATATTCTTATAAACCAAAAAGGAAGAATCTATATAAATATCAATTTACTTATAAAAACCAAATCGGAACCTTTGAATTTCATCACTGAAAAGTCGGCAATTTTGAACATATAATGGTATATCTAATGCGATTTTTCGTTAGATAGTTCAAGTGCCATCGATATCAAACTCATATCACCTTAATTACTTGTGATTTAATTGCCAAACATATATTGTTGTTTATCTTTTAATCTTAATACATTCTAATAAGTCGAAAAAATTGATTGAATTCATGTCAATATTTTACATTTAACAGTCGTATTATGTCGGCATTGTACAATATTAATTCAATGATTAAATAAGTAGTCTTTGATTGATTCATTTTGTTTATAGATCAATTTTACTCGATTAAAATATCAGATCAAGTTGAGAAGCCATGAATATCTTCCGATACATGCGCCTAGCCCAAATATTACATTCAATATCTTGTAAGGTTAAATCAAGCTTTTCAAATTTTGTGAAGAAAAATTAATTTTAAAGCTAATTTTTTGTATACAATACAAGACGTTCTCACTATTATTTAGATTTATCACAAATATTATTGATTTTCTAATCCATCCGGTTGAGTCATGAATCTGATGTTGATATTTGCTAATGTCCTAATCTACTAGACATCGTTTGTATCGATAGAGTCAATTGAAACATTAAAATGTTTACAGTCTTTCTTTTAAGCGCGGTGAATTTAGTCATATTTGGTATATATGTAGTCTATTCAATCTTTCAAATCTTATATATCATTTAATTTAGGGTTGATTCGTGAACCGACGTGTTTTGACACATTATGTGAATTTTTAAAACCATTAAGAAGGAGCGTAGCTATTATTTTTTCGATGAATGTTAAAATATAGGTTTTATGAAAATTACACACAGACTTAACGATATAGTTCATTTCTTTTGATTTCCAAATCAATTGTAATTGATTTATGATATGCGCAGACTATGTGTGTTTCATTTTTATTGTGACAGGATCTAAGATTGCGTTTCTTTTGATTAAAGATTTTATAGATACGATTCAAAAAATAGAATGTGATGCAAGATTTATACTGACATTGTTTATCGACTCCGTAGTTTGTCGTACTGCCAGAAATATAAAGAAACCTACATTAAATGATCTAGACTACAAAATGAAGTAGCGCCATCTTCAATTTATCAACAACGATGAAATAAATTAACCCGACAATTATTTCTACTTCTATGATCACATGGCATCTCATGTTTCAAGAGTGAAATTTACATGAACCTTCCCTGACGAATATTTATTCACCAAACTAACCTTGGATTCTTCCAAATATATTTAAAGAACGAGAAAATAACTCCGCTTCTCACTCAATTCGAAATCTATTAAACGTCACCGTATACCTAGAAGAGGATGTATTTTTAGAAAAAAACTGTATTTTAAAATTACCAGAATAACATAATGGCCCCTCCTCCTATATGCTATAAGTTGTAAAATTTATTTTGAATGCCATAAATAGTTGTATAATAAGACTTAAAATCATATTCAATGGACGATACACTAAAAATGATTGATAAGACTAAACACTTTCCAAATACGAACAAAACCACCTTAACTTTGTTTTATTTATTCATGTTTTAAAAATTTAATCTATAAATGTAATTATCAAATCGTATCTAAAAAATCAAAATTTGAATGAAAATGTCTCTCGGTTTAGAAGTTAGAACCTCATTTATTTAAGCTAAGTGTATTGCTAGAAAATAAACACAAGGAGGATGATTAGTCTAATTTATGTTTAAAGTCCTTCGCTGATAATCATATAATGCAGTTAAAAGGAATATCAGAATAATATTTAGAATGATATGTTCTAGATAACATATTTTGCAGGAAAACATGTTCTTTTTCAACACTTATAAGTCGAACAATGCTTTAAATCGAAAATATCATCAGTTAAAACCGTAATATTTATTAAGAATAAGAGTGAATAAATAAATTAACGGATAATTCACAAAGAAGATGTCATGCGCAATATCATGTTTCAAAAAGCCATTATGGATATTTAATGGAGATATGGTGTAGATAGAAATCAAAAAGTTAATAATGGAAAACATAATTTGAAGGAGTTAAAATAAAAAAATACAGATGACTAGTTAATGAAGAATATAATTAGATTTATTTTTAAATAATCGGATATAAATTCTGCGTTTTTCGTATGATTTCGTTATTGTTGCACCCCAAAAATATCAGCAAAAACTGTATTATGAAAAGGTGTTCGTATATCTATATTAAAACATTTTCACAAATATCAAAAATTTTTATTCGGAGCTGGCGCACAAGTAAATTCTGATGAAGATTAAAATATCCTAGTTGCTTTCACCAAATAGATCAAATCAATCTAGTATTGTTATGATAACTGATAAAATGTTGGATAAGTAATATCGCTCTAAATCGTTCTGAGTCGTTATTCGAATAAATGCCGACTAATAAAATGAAAAAGGGTAGTATTTATAAACGCTGCTACAGTAAACAATGGGAGAAAATGTTCCCTGTAAAAAGCGTCGAATCGAACAAAAGAGCATTTTACTGCATTCCATGTGGCCGAAAGTTTGCATGTGGAGCTAATGGGATCGGAAACGTGCGGAAACACTGCGAATCTGTCAGACACTGCCAAAATGTTTCACCACATACATGTAGATGATTTTGATCAAAGCTGAAACGGAATACAGAGAATCTCCACTAGGTTTACCCCCTCAATCCTTGGTCGTTGCGGAAGTTGATGAAGATATACCCAGAAACCTGAATTTAACAGTTTCTATGACTAATGATAACCATTCGGGACACTTCAGTGAACAAATTTTCACAAACGATAGTGACGCCACCAAACTTCCAGATGTTTTCGAAACTCGAGACCAACAAACTAAAGAGGTACTTCGACAAATAATATGATAAAGTTAGAGAATAATACTGTGCTAGACGATGTGAATGTTGTTGCTTTGGTTGAAAAATCGAATAAAGTGTATGACTGTGAGCAGAATATGGAAATATATCGGAATATCCATCCCGAACTGAATTGGATAAAGGAAGGTAAATTCTGAAAGAATTAGAATTGAAAACTCTTAAAACAATTTTGAGAGATATCCAAAATTATATAAGATATATACATTAGTGTTTCATTAATTTAAATGACAATTTCTTGTATTTGGTAGCAACACATAAAGATTGGTTTGACGCATGTGTACAGGACACATTTCATACTGACGACTATGATGAGTGGAACATTATTTTTTTTATGTCCATCAATAACCAATATTTTAATCAATTGCACATTCACATGGTTCACGATCGATATCCGAGTTACGACCGATTTTACCATCCCGATATCGAAAAATGTTGATCTTTATATCAAAATGTACCAGTCATTAAAATTTCGAGATGGTTCTGAATATCGGAACACAGACCACTATTACACTAAAATATTTTCGTTAATAGGTAAGAAACAATGTCCTTCGCATAAGCCACTTGCTAAATCTACATATAATAGTTTTCTAGATACATATTTGATGGATCCGCTGTTCAAAATGTTTCTGAGGTAACGTAATCAAATTGATCGTTATGGAAAAATTAATACGAAATTGATAGTAGATTCATAAAATGTAAATTATTACTGATAAAAATGTAATCCTAGAATATCTTCCAAACTAGAGAATTTCGTCGTTATCTCAACCCATCATTCATCTGAGCTTCTGAGGCAATGAATCGTATCTAAATTTCACTAAAAGCATTTTTACCTAAATTTTTAAAATGATTCACATTTGGCATTTTGGTGTTTGACATCTAGACATGCGTAAATCTAAATATTAAATAATAAAATAATAACCGGCGAATAAAATAAAAAATATAATGATCGAATATCGTGAAAAGAAGTAATAAAAAAACCAACGCGGAAATTTTGACCAAATTTTCATGAAAATCTTAAAAGATATGTCTGTTAAATTGTTGTTTTTTAAAAAGCAGCTGAAAATATGGGACTAGTACACTTTAAATCAAAACAGAAAAAGCTTTATAAACTTAATACGTATGAAGACTCCAATGAAAACTATTTGAAACACCGCAGATACAACAATATTTATGGAATTCTATACTGAAACAATAAACATTTTACATATCTAAAAACATTACAAATAAACGACATGAAAAAAAAAGAAAATTTGTTTGATAGCTACTAATTTAACTATTTTTAGAATGAATGATGCAGTGCCGATAGAAGAGTTATACAATTTTAGAACCGAAGATTAAATTGTGTCTTTATCAACTAGAAATTTGATATAAAGATTAAATTTATTCAGGGTTTATATGAGCAGAATACCATCAGTGTACAATGAATTTGTTTGACGGTTCTACTGATGAAAATGATTCATAATTGTATTTTAACCATTGTCATACTGAACAAGAATAAATCCATATTGAAATTTTTTTTACACTTAAGCTTTGAAATCGTTAATTTTGATTTCAAAGGATTCAATGTTAAACATATATATAAATGTTGGTCAGTGGTCCTCAACCTATTTTTCTAAGGAGGAGAACATGTTAAATTATTCACTGGACGGCAGGTTCAATTTATTTTTTCTAATTTAATATTCAGTGGGATTTATCTTCATAATAAACATAATGTATATTCAAATATTTCTATCATTAAAAGATTTTTTAACGATGTGATTTTTTCGCAGAATTTCATACGCATTTGCTTCAGGCAAAGGGAACTATGATGCAATTCGTGCTCGTAATCATTTTTCAAGATTTTCATAACTCATCTGAGATCTGAATTTGCAGTATATGATATTCATGTGTCAAAAGAATGATTCATACGAATATGTGCGAACAAAAACGATCATTTTTATACGATGCCCTTTTTACGAATAAAAATTTATTTCTGATTGTCATATTCTAGAAATATATTATACATCAGATTTTAAAAAAATTCATTTGGAACATCAGAAATTTCTGAATCATTTTCATCCTAGTTATATACAAACACTCCATATAGTTTGGTTTTTCGGTTGCATTACGGTTTACTATTAAAAAAATTGGAAAATTGTTCACCATGAGTTGAATGATATGCATCTAATAATTCGGGTTTCAAACTGGTTTTGGAGTGATTCAGGACTTGCAATAAATGATCAAGAGCCAATTTTCATGTTGCTTGCCATTTTTTTGTTTATGGAAAAAATACGTATCTTCATTTTCAGATGTGATATATATAAAAATAGTTTCGTCTTTAAATAAGCTACAACATCCTAAAATTAAAGTTATCTGTAATTTCTCCAACGCAGAACCAAGTGTAAATTATTCGATTTTTCTTTACTATCGGATATGACACACGAATTCTCAAGCCTCAAAGGATTTGTTATTTCAACAACATATTGATTTTTTAATTCGTCAATTAAACAATAAAATCTTGAGAGAATTCGAAAATTAACGCGTACATGCACTTTGCTATATAGTTCGAAAATGCGTTCTAAAGAATTTCGAAAAAGATTGATACAAAAAGGATGTAATAAACTGTCTGCTCATCTGAGGTGATATATTTATAGCCAATTCTTTCATGCAGTCTCTATTTAAATGAATCTTTTTCCACAAAACCTCTTGGTGAACAATTCAATAATAAGATATAAAGTTACGAAAGAATTTGTCTTTGTTGTAGTGGATAATATGTTCATTGACATCACCAATAATCGTTGGCGCTCAATCAATGGTTACCGCTGAGCACTTCTGTAAAGGCATATCAAATGATTTGGGGTATATTAAAAATATATTATTAATATCTATCCCTGTTGTTGATAATTTATTTTGTTATAATTTTCGTGTTCTTAATTTTTGGTCGAAATAGCTAAATATCATTCTTACCATGATTGATAATTGGCTATGTCTATTATGTCTGTAAAATAGTTGAGTTATATTGTAACTGTTCATACGTATACAAATCATTCTTTAATTGATTTTGCGTCTTTTGAAATGTCTTTTCATCATTTTATGGTGTTAACAGACTAATATAATTCACTTTTTTATGTCAAAATGTCTGGTTTTGGAAAGATATCTCATACATGCGATCTGCACCAATCAGCAACGATATTTTTATTTTTCACCATCATAGCAAAATATTTTTATTATTTGGGAGCACATGAGACATTTTCTAATATGCAATACTTGATATTTCCAGACTTTACAAAAGGTTATCTATTTTCTTAGTTAACTCAGATTGAGGTCTACAGATAGTAGTAAATTTATATTGATGGTTCTAAATCGACGTTCACATATTTTTATTGTGCAACAATACAGCCGTACACCATGAAAACAAAGTTTTATTTAAATGGACGAAATAATACGATTTTCACTACTATTGATTATCAGTATCTATCTATTGTCTTTTATATTCTTTTAAAGAATATAATTTTTGAAACTTCATGAATGCAAAATTAAGATTACTTCATTTGTCAAAATCACACTCATCAGTATTTCCGAAAATAAAAAAATTGTCAAGCTTCATTGATATATATATATATACAAAAATCAAAGATTGCTGCCTATTTGGAATTTACATATTTTGTAGAGGTGCAGTTTAAGCACAGGGCTTAACATAATGGAATAAATATGGCCCATTAATCTAAATTACAAATTAATGCAATCTTGTTTGATTACAATAAATTATAATGATTTTTGCAAATATAATTTACATGTATTATCTAAATAATTTTTTTACTGCTCCTATATGAGGCAGGCGCACATAAAATATGCCTGCTAGAGTCATGGTTCCTTCAAGAACCAGGTTGAGGATCACTTGTTTATGCCATTGTATGATTAAAAATATATTACAAGTATTAGTTCTATTATAACGATTTTGTTGCTTATTTACTGAATACAAACGCAAAACAGTTACAAATTGGACATATGTCATCTTATTATGATTTAATGTAGGATGATTATATTTATAATTGAGACATTTAAGAATTTATGAGAAGTCTTGAACGTTGTCTATACTGTTTTTAGTGATTTATATTCATGAATTTCATTGATATTACATATGTAAAAACACCTAAAAGAAAGATTGTGATGTCAAGAAAAAATCACCACTACTTCAGCAAGGGATCGATTCAATATTTAAATATGAAATATAGAAATTCAAATGTATCATTTATGATCAAGTTATATCATCTAAATCCCTAAACCCAAGCAAAGTGAAGCATCGTTTTTACAAGAATCATCACCATGTCGAGCATTCACAAAGTAATTTTTTAAATGAAAATATGATTGACATTTTTATATTTGCGATAGTCCAACAGAGTTTCTGTTAAAGGCCGTTATTAGATACCTCTCAGAAACGCCTCAGCTATATAATACATAGCATAGCTGATGAACAAATGTTTCTGGCTTGGAAAGACATTTCTCGAGTTTTGATTGAACAAATATTTTGTTACTGATTTAAGTAGAATGAGCATATTTAATGACACCATTCACAAGAGATTAACTGAGATATATGCTAATATTCTCGATCATACAATCCCAGAAATTATTTATACTCCAAATCCAATATTTTGTTTAGTGAATGCCTAGAAGTTGACTATTATTCAAAATTCATGATTTGTGTGGGGTATATCTATGATGATTTTAAGATGAGATTATCTCTGCAAACCTCTTGAAAACATCTACGACTGCATGATATGTATTTGAATTGAAAATCGTTGATTTCCGAGAAATATGAAAAAGGCTCTCAATGGAAAATATCTGCTTGGTCGATACATTTGGTGCTTAAACCATTCTATGATATCAGTCTATATTTCAATATTTGGTAGAGAATGAGTTAGAGAAAGTAACTGTAACGCACGCTGTGATTCTTATGTAAATAACAGTATTAGACACTGCAGCAAAATTTACGAGATGTAATGAAAAATGTTACTAAAATTGTGAATTTTATAAAAGATAATTTGTTAAATGTCAACTGTACATCAATATTTATATAGAGTTGTTTGCATCAAAAAGCGCTATATTTCATATTGGGTCGTGAGATTGTTGTAAAGAAAAGTTCGAAAACGTGTTTAGGATCTTATGGAGGAACTTAAACAATTGTTTAATCAGAATGCAGTGCTGAAACTAAAATACAATCTATATTTTATCTAGTTGATATATTTTCCTTCTTTTAAGAATATACTTTGTTAGTTTAATGACAAAATACGGCAAACATAGCTCTGTCTGTAAAGATTAAATCTTGAAAGGTGAAACGTTAGCTATAGAAAACAAAATTGGACAAAAATAAAATTAATGTCGTCAACTTTCTCTATTTTCAGTGAGAATAATTGAGTTGACCTGATAAAAGAAATACAATAACTGTAAATAAATTTATCACATACCTGAGGGTGAATTACACTTTCCAAATCAAAAGGACTATTTTTGAAATCTTAATAATTTACTTTAAAGTCAATATAAGATGTTTCTCAGACATGAAACGAATATATTATTTTGCGTATATATAATTATCCCACCATAACTTAATACTCTTCAATGTCAATTTCTCAATTATTATTCAAGAATGTACGATCATAACCGTTATGTCTGATAGAGTTTTTTTTCTACCATTTAACATAACATATTTGAGAAACTCAGTTTGCTAGCTTGATATTTATAAAGTCTAAATGAAGAATTAGACTTGAGGCAAGAGATGGCCTCTCTAGACCTATTGCGACGACTAACACAAATATTCCTTATCTGGTCAACAGAAACAAGCTCAACGTTCTCATTAATGTTGGTTTGTTGCACATATTGTTATAACAAAATTTTTAAAATATAGTTGAGATTATCAGACTTCTGCTGCTACATATTTTAAATATTTACAAAAAATATACAGCAAGAATATGGCGGATCGCATCATCTTGGGAATCGGATTAAAGAGATATAAAGGATCGAAACCCAAAAATTTTAAAAACCATTGATTATGTATGTTTAGAAATTACTGGGAATACAAAATGTTGATAGATTGTAGATCAATCATAGATGAATGTTGGTTTTATATTTTCATTTAATAAATTTAATGACATAGCGTTTGGCTTTTTTATGACATATGATTCAATCCATGATAAGAAAATGTCAATGATGTTGCCCATGGCTTACACAATCTCACACATTAATAATTTATTGATCATTTCCTTCATAAACTATCGTAATTAAACAATATATGATATAAATAGCTGATTTACTACATC
>JWZT01004530.1:73755-96994 GCA_000827895.1 Thelohanellus kitauei
ACCTGAATTTATTTTTATTTAGGTTCTTTATCGAATACGATTGCTAACACAAGAATGGGCTTCCAAATTCAGAATATATCTTGCAAGCCATGTCATTGACATACCCGTATGTATTCGTGTTAACACATTCATAAAATTTTGAAATTGTAGTGGTTTGATATATAAACTTCAATTAAGCTCAGCCCTGAAGATAAATCACATCTAATTAGACGGCATCAGGAACATACAAAAATTTGCATTAAAACCGATCACGGCTAAAATTGTATAGATATTTATGCTCTAATAAGGCATTAAAGCGCTTATTAAATTCTTCCACCAGTGTTTGGTAATGGCTGTAGTAACTAAAGTTGCATTTCTGTTCTTTTTGAAATGCTAAACAGATTGGAAAATGGCACAAATTTCGGCCTGAAAATGAGCCCATAGTTTTTTTAATTTAAGAATGAAGGATTTAAGCTTCTTACTACATGTCGAAAAATGAGTGGTATTTTGCTTATAGATGGAGGTTGAATGTATTCATTTGGTTTATCATGTCGGTCAAAAAACACAAGTCTCTCCATCACTCTGTGTGTAAATATATGATATTGACTTGACTTTTTGAATTAAAAGATTCGCAAATTTCATCTTTCTACTCGACAAATCGTTTTAACAACAATCCTTACCTTAGATACATGATATCTGTATGATAAGAAATATCGCAATATTCTTCTTGCTAATATCTTTGGAAAATGATTTTAAATCTATGTTTTAGTCCCCCTTGGTCGTATGAAATTCATCTTTTTGAATCAATATTTTCATAAAGTTATCGAATTTCATCGCTCGAGGGCAGAGAGATTCATTGTGAATCATACGATTCTATATTCCAATACTCTTTTTTAATTCCGATTCCTTGCAAATGAGAAATATACATAGATTTTCTTACAACCATTGATGTTTCTACATCAGTTGTATTGCTTGAAAATTTTAACCATTCGTTTTTGTAAAATGTCACAGAACGGAGATCACTCCTCGGTATAAATATCTTCACCACACATACGACCATGAAGTGAATGAATTCAAGCTATTTCTTAATTTATATAGAATTCTTCATTAACTTCACGAAAAAAGGCCTACAATTGAGCTGTGTCAACGTTATGTATGCTCTCTTCAAAGTAAGTGAAAAATAAAGTCAAATGTTTTGTCAAAAATGTTCAAATACGCCTTTTGATAGGTCTTGGACTATTCGATGAACAGTTGACCGCGAGAGCGCAATTTACTTAATAAGTCACCCTTTTCAGTGCACAACTGAATTAACTGTTGGCATACATTCCTTGATGAAATGAATTTCATTAAATCAACGCGAGCACGTTGCAATTTTATATGCTACTCTACGGCTTGCTCTCGAACAAAATTTATTGTATTCACTTTAGAATACAATTAACTGTTCTTAGGCTTCTACTCACTTTTTAAAATGGCTAATTCATCATCATTAGCACAGCCTTTTAGGTTATCAAACGTTTTAGCATGCTTAGTTTGATAACGCTGCATGCATTTGAGATCCTTGAGAAGTTTAAGCTAACTTGAACAAATTAAACACAGGGCTGTATTGTTAAAATTGTACACAAAATACCTTTTAATCCATTCGTCTTTAATTTATAGTTCTCTAGTTATTTTACGCTTTTTACAGTCAACTTAAAAATTAAACTGAAGATAAAGAATAATAAGAACGATTCATGATGCTTAGTATAACGATCTGTGGCAATAAACCAATCCAAACATCTTAACGAGTCGCATCACAAACGTTGTGAGGGTCGCCATTTGTGAACCTCTGGTATATAATAATAATTTAACGAAAGGAAACGGTTAAAAACTTAAACGTTTTTTTTAGAGTATATTATAAATTCACATTTTATATATTATAGTGTTAAATAGTATATCATATGATAAAACCTAATGCTTCCGACAGTTGTAATAGTAATTCTAAAATGTGAATTATGTAAAAAGAAGAATACAACGAACTCAGCAGGTAATTATTCAATGATAATTTAGTTTATTAAGTACTCGTATTGTTCGTTGTTTAGGATGTCTAACGGCGCATAACACTGAAATGTCCATCTAAATGTGAAACAAGCTGCTGACCGATGGCAATTTAAAACACCCTATTCAAATTAGCTTTTGACGGTTTGTAATGATTTTTAGGCTTTTTCAGTTTCTATAAATTTAAAAACATCTCGCTAGCATAATTAATTCGGAACATTTATAAAATTCTTATAGAAAAGACCGTCTTAAAAATATGTTCTTGGCATAAGATTCAGTTAAATGTTCAGATATCAACAGTATGGGATCGATACGTCGAATCGGAATTACATTTAATATTATTCAGTTACATTATTTATTCTTGTGTTGTATTTTATGCATTGATATTTAATCAGTTTAGAACAATTCACAAGGTAATCTGCACTTATTTGATATCAGAAAGCCTTTGAGAAAATTTATTCCTACTCGCTGAAATTTATTGATTGTACTTCTTGGATTTAATCGCCATTTACCAACGGCTTGTCAGATAGAAAAGATTTTCAAGTTAGAAACTGAATTATTTTCAATCAACTGATTTTCCCATAACTCGATCTACAACTCAAAATCACAAATGCATTTTTAGATTTTTATCCTGTTTTTTAATTTTTATGTAACCTTTTAAGTTTATTACAGTACTCAAAAAAATAAATTAAACAATCTTAATCTGTAAACTATGCACTGTCATAAAGCTCTGATCCTTAAGGATCAGTAACAATTTAATAATCTGAATACAATCGTAAATTATCTATCGTTCTGATAAAATGTACGGTATTTACCATGTCATTCCCTGTGTTCCCCACTCTCATGGTTATGATGCACAATTCTTGATTTATAATACAATCATAATTGAAGAAATTACTGCTTCATGTTGAATTTTTATAGCTTTCTTCAAGATTCTAGCGACGCAAAATTTTCATGCTGATCATTTGTAGTTATACTTCATTGATCAAAAACTGCTGGCTTCCAACCAACACGGATTCATTTAGGGATATCTACTAAATTTAAAAATTAATTATTCATATTTGTTTTTTTTCATTGGAATCAACTTCAAAAGCTCGGCAATCGTGTCGATATATTATTGACGTCATGAATGATAACTCAAAATTGATAACTATGAGTTTTATCTGTATCTCATCAATTGTAATCAAAAATAAAAAGATTTTAATATCATTGAAATCAACCTTTCGTAATAGATGGAAACAACAATAACTCTCTGGCAATCGTGTTTCTTGACAGATTTTTATTAGCAAACGATTGTCGCATATCCATAAAATTACAATCATGCGTTACTTTGTCATCATACCGTCACTAAACTGTCTTGCTGAAGAGCTAACCTGTGAGATATGATATCTTAATTCAACAAAAAATCCTGTAAAAAGTTTGCTGTTTCTTACATGATTTTTTTCTGTCTACAAATCGATTATTTCGTAATTTTAGTCTATTGTTCAAATCTGCCATGAATAGATTTTTTAACGTAATCGAACGTTACACACTTTTGAAACAGGTATTTGTTTCAATACAGATGAAACAATCCTGGTTTTTAATGATGCCAATAATAAAATAGTTGATATTCAACTTTGCCTGAATAATGAAACGTTCTGTATCTATTCATCTGGTTTTTAATCGCATACTCTATCAATAACAGCAAAACATTTTTAAATTATTTAACCGACAAAAATCAAAAATAGGTACACACACAACTGGAAGGACGTGAATAGATTGATATGAGAAAAGAAACAAACAAAGGCGAGATTGGAGTAAATCGAATATATTACGAATAAATTAAAACTGATTTATAATATTAATTGTAAATAATGATTATCACCCACACTTGAGGAACACATTCAACGTATATAATGCGTTTTCGCGCTTTGGTTTATCTTAATATATTGACTTGAAAGCGGACCGGATGAAAAACATCGGTAGACGTTATCAGTCCAGTCGTCCATTTTTTTGACACCCTTGATCTACGATCTAAGATGACCAAGACTATTCAAATTATAAACATTTGATACGCGTTTTCATACAAAACTCAAATTTTCCTTAACTAGATGAATGGATTGACAGAGACAAAAAATATCGGCTGTATAATATTGAAATTACGTAGATATAGGAAAAAATTGAAAAACTATCGAATAATATTATAATTTCATGGTTTCTTTCTCACAGCGCCCATATGTAGATTATCGAAATTTCTCTTTAGGCCTCTATTAAGTGTTCTTAATTAAAATTTGAATTAATATTTAATAAACTAATCGTATTTTACGAACTTAGGCCGTTGTCATTGGTAAATAATGTGTCCGAAACATAAAAACTGATGTCTTTTGATGAAATCCACAGTATATGATCGATGATTTGATGATCTGTATGATTTATTCCCATAGGAAAATGAATAACTGTTATGCAAAACGGATGATTTATGCATGTTTGAAACGTCGACAGATAGGAAATAGTCCTCGCACAAATTAATTCGTATCTTTTCAATATGAGTTTATAATCGATCTATTAGCCATTCTTCACAACAAATGTCTTTGAACTGACGAAAAACGGCTAATACAATGCAAAAACCATAAAAATACATATATTAGCCTTTCATGATTTATTTTTACTAAATTTAGGAAATATTGTATGCAGTCATATCCACTGATTACTTCATTTTCTGCTATAATCCTACTGTCTTTCACGCCGTTATGGTTTTGAAAATTTAAAATGTCATTTCTGACTGAAATAAATTTATATATATACACATTTTTGGAATGGAGGTTTAAATTCTGGATTAATCATATATATAAGATCCTCACGACGACATTTTTCATTACAAATAGGCACGTATTTTGGGTAGAAATTTATGGACTTATACGAAATTTACAAAAAATTTGTCTGTTTGAATAATATCCAATTTTGAACGAGAGTCTATTGTTAAAATTTCAAATCGAAAAACTTTTAAATTTCAAAAATATTATTATGCACAAATGGTAAATTTGTCTCAATAAATGTTCCTTTAATTTATAGTTCATATGAAAAAATTCTGCATTAATAACTGGTGCATACATAGTTATTTATTGAATTTTTGATTTTAGTAATAAATTTGCCAGTTTTTATCCAATTAATCCAATAAAAAATGTTTTAACTTAAATGAAAAAGTACATCACAGATTACGATAAGACAAACCTATGGATAAAACTATATTTAAGTAAATACGACATCTAAACATACTGCATTGTAAGAAATTTCGTTTTTCCAAACATGTCGATGATATATAATGTATGAGTGAAGACAGAATGAAGAATATACGGTCCAAACAAAGGGACGAAGAACGAATGGTAGATAGCGAAATTAGTTAAAAGTATCCAATAAATATTAAGATCATTCAATTCTGTGTTTTAAACATAATTCGAGTTCTTTTAATTATAAAATCATTGCGAGTCAGATAAATTTAAGAAATGCCAAACAAGTTCAACATATCGCGAACGATAATCTGTAAGAACAACCTCATGTCTTTATCTGGGCTTTTATCGAAATAAACACATGACGGTGTTCAAGCTATTTCTGAAGTAGTTCTCGCCATTTCTCGAGAGCTAAATTGAGATGTAACACGTCTCTTAAAACAAAAACCATTTATATTTCTGATTGATTTTGAATTTTGTGTCAACTGTTCATATCAATCTTAACAATGTAAAATTGGAAGCTAAGTTGAGTATTTATCTATCAAAATACTAAATTATCTGATCTTCAGTAAAATTTTTTGTAAGGCGTAAAGTAAGAACGATATATACAGTAAACCGTGTTTGATTTCCAGTCAACATGGACAAGATGTATAAAAAGATGATAAAGATGACACGGTTTGCCAAAAATGGTGCTTAGATGCAGTAGAACTCACTAATTTTACTCAAAATAACATTAAAATTTAGATTTAACCTTCATTATAAGTAGTAATAGACGTTTTATACATCTTTTGTTAACGAATTTATTCATTACTTTGTACTTCGAGCATTAAGTGATCTAAAAAATCTTTTAATGTCCGAAATCACATCCTCGACAATGAATCATTGATTCCAGGTATATATACAACATATCATAGATACTCGGAATTTCTTTGTTTTTTTATTGTTAAGTTTAATATTAATTTGGATTCCATCGTTTATTCACAACATGTTAAATGATGTAAAACGGACATAACTAAATAGTATTTCTGGTTAAAATTCAAAGATAATTGTTTTTGGCTGAAAAGTAGACAGGGTTTACTGTATAATTGAATCATAAATTAACATATTCTCGGAAATCAAACTTTTAACACAGCTGTCGAAAGATGATTTATAAATGTACTAAAGAGAATATGA
Organism: Thelohanellus kitauei; assembly: GCA_000827895.1. Classification (NCBI taxonomy): domain Eukaryota; kingdom Metazoa; phylum Cnidaria; class Myxozoa; order Bivalvulida; family Myxobolidae; genus Thelohanellus; species Thelohanellus kitauei. Next base: position 80,148 of record JWZT01004530.1, read on the forward strand.
GAGATATTATAGTCGTGTTGTATGTTGAAAAATTTTAATAATCACCATTTGAATGGTTTAGTTATCATAGGTAGCCCCTTCTATCCCGGTATGCATTAGACTTCTGTATTCAATAATATAAGTTCTAAGGGTAATGGTGATAATGGATCATCCATAATCACACATAACCAAAACTGTAGATTCGCATAAAATTGAGGTTAATTAGATACTTGTTTTTGGGTAGTTATTAATATGAAATCAGTAAATGGTGATGTTTAATGGCAATGATTGTGAAGCTCCGAAGATATTAATTATAAAATCTACCGAAGAAGCACTATTCCATGATTAGATTCAAAGATGAAGGAGTGATTCTTCAAACATATATCGTCAAAACTGTAATTGTTATCGGGTGGTATAAATGTAACCCAAATGATTTTACGAAAATTACGATAGCGTGCGACAGCTTAACGAATAGTTTTAAAGTAAAAAAATATCAAAATAGATGTAATAAGGTATGAACACATTCGATCCTATACACGTTTTCCTCTGAATTTCCTGAGATCACATTTAATTTGTTAGATTATAGGAACGTCACAGTGATGTAATTAAATGAGTAATTATACTAATCCTATAATTTATATTGTTTTAATTATTACTTAATGATTATGGCCAATATATTGCGATAGTTATGCTATTCATCACACCACAAACGTATAAATTCGGAATGTATATCACCTGAGAACACTAAGATGATAACAATTTCATAAATCAAAACTAATAATGTTAACATCTGCGCACTGTTTAATCTTCAATACATCAATACTTTTTTACAGATAGGTCTTATATATACAAAAATATTTGATTGATAAATGCTTTACATTTAAACACCATTATTCTTTTTAATCGAGTCGAGATCGGATTCATTCGTCTCACAACACCAGGACGTGATCATTTCTCCTGCATACTTCAGAGTTTTATAGATAATTTTCGTATTGATATCATCTAACATATTAAGTTTATTTATACGTTTACACAGCGCGCATGCATTATTAAAATTTTTTAGAATTCAGACGTATTAACATTATTATTAATATATGTTTCGGTTGTGACCATCTTTAAGAAACATTATTACAAAAATTATTATAGCCCAACACGTGGTGCGCCACCCACCTTATTAACTAATTATTGATCACCCATTGCAGTCACAAAATATATTTTGACGAAGAAGCATTAGGAACAGGACATTCGTGATATATTACTTTTGTATTCGTTTATAAATTAGCCGAATATCTTAATCACGTTTTAGAAAATATATTGATTGTGACTCATTGTTGTCAAATCTTTACGATGGACTCTTTGGATGAGGAAACTGTGTCTGAATATCGTAGCGATCTTTGTATGACTTCTATTGGTGAATTTCTCATAATATGCGGTGGCGATGGAGATGAATCGGGTATCGATTACAGCGATTTGTGGTGCTACAATACAATAAATGGAGCTTGGAAACAATATGAAATACCTGTTTTATCTAGAGACATCCACGTAGATCGCAGAATATGTGCTAATGAAAATCTACTCTACATCATGAGCCAAGAATCCCGTGAAGATGATTTTCGACAAATATTTTCTCTAGTTTCGTTTAACGTGGCTAATGCAACATTTAATACTCTATATACACGGCCCTTTGATTCTTACGACGATACGCCACCTCCAATGGTTTTTAGTTTATTCTTTAGTCACAACGGATCTGTGTATGTGATGGGAAGAAGGGCGAGTGAGGATGACGACGAAGACGACGATTTCGAAGTCATTTACAAATTCTGCCCGGTGTCGTCAACGTGGTTGTTGGTACCTCAAAATGGTACAAGACTCAATGTTATAAATAAGATTTACTGCACGGTCCATAATAACCAGTATTATTTTTAAAATATAGATTGTATGTATTTGTACATAATTTTTTAGTATCAAACCTATTGAGGGAAGTGATGATATTCGATTTTTTAACAATGACTTGGACTATTAGAGCAACGAGCCCAAAAATCAGCTGTACCCTAGTAATCGATTGTATGAATCATACGCGTTTTCCAGTCATTCTGCCTATATGCTTTGGAATGGTTTAAAGTGAACGAGGTATATGAGTATTATATATAGTCTTTCGAACCAGGAGCCTTTCAACACTATTGGGCTGTTATTAACGATTCATTCTTATACAATTTTGATGGTGTCGTTAACAAAGTGGGTAGTCTCAATAAGCTGGAACGATTTATGGTTTGGCCTCCGTCACTATATCGTCTTTCGCTGGAATCTGTCTGCCGTTTACCGAATGCGAGAGATCACATAAAGTCGTTACCACCTTCTATCGTAGATGATCTTAAATTAGATGATAACAATTCATCTTTAGATGATTAAAATGATTATTTTTTGATCCACACTTTTAAAGAATGCATATTGACTCATAGGCCTGTCTATTTACTATCTTAGATATAAAGTAATCATCGATTCCGTTTTTAGAATACTGCACTCGTTGTGTCAATGAATTGTATTCACTTCAGAATCAATGTACAGTTTTCATTTTAGGTTAGACAGTTAAAGATATTTGAATCTCCAGAAAATCAACACATATCAAATTTTCCATGATAGATTTTTTGAGTAAACTTTGAAGAAATTTGAACGTATAATACAACTAATGGCCCAGCGTCTATTAAATTCAAAATATTTGTTATAATACAGAGTATATTTTAGATGGTCATGTTAATCTTGCAATTATTAGACGTGTGATTCCAGCGTTATTCTAATTCTTTTAATGACTACTCCGAAAATGTTCCACACTATCATGATTCCTGATGTGATTTTGTCTTGCTTCATCGTGCAGTTTTATATTGATTTCCTTTCATTTTAGTTCATACAATTTAAAATGCTGCAATAATTTAAAGTTAATTAAATTCTAGATGTGGTTGGTTAGCTGATATGCAATAATTGGACAAAAATCGATATTAATGAATCGATAATATGTTCGAAGAAACGGAAACCCCCTTTAAGTATTATCGATAATTATGATCATATTTATACCACAATTTCTGCAACGTTCATTCCATACCTTCACTTTGTCTTGATCATAAAGGCCCCATTCGATTTTGGAGGTTTTCTCATTGATTCTTTATACAAAATGTTTAAGTTTGGTATATTTCGATAAATCTGCGGACTATCTATTTCAAAGCGATTAAATCCACAATGTCAATGATCAAATATCGGTGACTGCTTATATCTTGTTTTTTGGACTCGCATGGGTGATAACTATAAATTCCGTGTCTCAAAGATCAAATGAGCGGAGAGTATATCACATTTATAATCATTTCAGATCTCAATAACATTTACGAAAATGCGCTTACTCAGATGACATCGAAATTTGTTATCTTTCGAATCAATTGCAAGCCTATTTGATTCACAATACAGTTTGATTTACTACAATTATTACAAACCACTACAGCACAGGTTCATAAACCTTATTTCACTATGCAGCGCATTGTACCCTACTGGTACAGTGACAAGCGCTATCTATTATTCTTGTTAAATCTCAATTTGGATTTCGTTTAACATATACATGATGTATAGAAATATATTTAAACCAATGAATAAAATTGGAACAGAAAACTAACGTTGTAATTGAACGATAATTATTAAATTAGAAGTAATGTGATATTTTTCACAACGTTGCATTCGCAACTTTCTTATTACTAAAGAATTGTGACGAAAACGATGTTCTCACAAATCATGAAGGTACTCATCCCTCTGTTGAATCGTGTGATTTTATTTTATGATACCCGCATGTAACAATAATTATTCACATAAATATGTTGAAAAAAAACTATCTATCCTACTTGATATTATGCACTTTTTAAGAATATAAATTTTTTCTGTCGACCATATTTCTGTATTTTTCATCTCAAACATGGGGTTAAAGAATTATCTCATTTTGAAATACCAGAGTTTCTAGCTCAATTACTTCCCCACTTATTTTGAAATTTCTGCAATTTTTTCATCTATATGAGTTATATTTATTTGTCAAATCAAACAATTGGAAAAATAATGACTATATACTTAATGATATTAAGCTTTTGGTGTCGTTTTTCTCACTCGATTGGAGGTAATTTTAAGTTAAAACATAGCTGAAAAATGAATATCACTTTCCGATGCAATTTTTTCATACTTAGAAAATATAGTTTCATCATTTCTCTATATGATATCTATAAAAACATTTTTACTTTAAATTTACAGATCTTATCATTTCACCCTAATGTAAGTTTTTTGTTGTGATCTCGAAATTATAATGGTCATAATTCTTTGTGTAGATCTGTGAAATCTGAATTAACAAAACCGGCAGTGTCGTTTAATTCAGAATAATATTCTCATATTTCGAATTGTAATATGTTAATCAATTAATTTCTAAATATAGAGGGAGTTTTAAAATTTAATAACCTAAGCCTTTCAGAATGTATTATGGATCTAGTTCTTCAGTGTTCCATATATGTTCCAAAAGATGGTTTTGTCATTGGAATGCCCTACAAGATCAACATTATATAAACTACATTTTTGTCATTTCAAAACTGGACTATTTTACTGCAGGAAAAGGCAAGCGCATGACATACGGTTAAAAAACGACTTCTCATTCATACAGTGGCTTGCAACCAATTTACATGATCAACCATTCCTGATACGCGATCAAATGTTCGCTAAAACCGCTTGAAAAAATGTATGTCAAAGAATATATTAACAAGCATGTGCAATATATTAAAGTATTCTTGAATGTTGTTCGTACATTTATGTTAATAAAAATTAATTCATATTTTATACAGAAATCACCAAATAAAATTATCACCATAAATACTATTTGAAGGAGTTTTTCTGGTCTATTTATCCTTTTGTTTCTGTTGAAAACCATTCACACTTCTGAAAATCACTGTTAATTTAATTGTAAAGTTATTTACGCCTGACATTTTCTCCCGTTTGGTGAAAAATCCTATTATATTGATTTTTATTAGTCAAGTATGATTGTTTTAATGTATTGCAATCTTCATTAATAATTATCTTTTATGTGAGAATGTGAGAAAATTCAAAAGAGCCATAGTGGCATTTTTTAGATTTTACTATAGGGATGGTACTCATTCACTGTTAGAATACGAGGTAGGATTTTATTTTATATTTTTCCTTCGTTCAGAATTTTGACTTATGTCTATAGCTATTATTGTAAGTTCTGTTGATAGTCTTAAAACTTGGCCAATTTTATTTATTCTAGAATACTCCCACAAAAAACAGATATTATTCTTTAATATTGAAAACATAATTGGATTATTCTTATCAGTATTACAGGTATCGTTTCACGGTCTTTACCTATTTTAGCGTGCTGATGATTTTGCAAATGATTGTTTTTAAAATTTTGAGTAGACCCAATGGATAGAAATATAACACTGGTAAGTATTTATTTGAATTGATACGCGTTTTTAAAATCAACTAATCTGAGCTTTGTGTCTATTCTATCTTTATCCATGCGGTGACGTGTCAATGATCAGATAATGGTTGCATTTAGAAAAAATAAGAGATCAAATATTGCGTAATTTCTAAGTATGCCTTTCAAATTTATTTCGATTAATTATATTAAAATATTATCATTACATCTATTGGTTAAACATAAATTAATTTTAGTCTTTTTTTGAACTGAATCGGGCATATTGTGGATGCCAAATAACCTTCAAAATTAGAACCTAACTTCCAACATATGAATTTTGCCAATTCCTTGAAACATAACTATATCGAGTAAACGCAAAACGGCTAACTAATTCATCATCAAAACTTTTAAAAATATGATGTCTTTTCAATGACATTTGGTCATATTTATAAATTTACTTTAAGCAAGTTTTGATGATAAACCCACAGAAGAGATAATTTCTGTTTTGTCCGATCTGTATATTACGATGTCTTTCAATCTTAAAATGTCATCTTCGTTAAAACACATGATCAATTTTATGATCGACCGATTGTTAAAAACTGTTAGGATCTAGGGATAATATTAGATTTTTCAAGACCTTTACTTCTGTAATAATTTGTCAAATTTTATTTACCAGCGCTTTGAGTCTATTCTACCATCATGTTAATCTTATTAAAAACGATTGAATTTATTGTAACATGGAAACGTTTTGATTAAATACAGCACAAAAAAAACATCGAGTAACAAGGTGTAAGGGGATCTTTAAACGTAAGATACACAATCACGATTGGGCGCATAACAAATATATATCGCCATTAAACATTGACCATGAAGATGTGTTTTATCAATATTATTATTAGTTTATCTTCTATTACAATTTTAAATTAAATGGTCTTCAGCGAGTATATACAGTTTTAAAAAGCTATCATAAACCTCGAAAAATCAAATAGGTATAATGTTAATGAGAAATCTTCTGATATAAATAGCCATTGGATATTTAGTATTTTGCATGTTTTTTTATAAATCATTCTCTTTTCACGTAGTTTCAAATTTGTTTATTGATCAGAGATATAACCACTGCTTCATAAGAACATTATTTGAAAACAAATTCTGATAATCATCGAACAACTATATGTTGATTGATTTACTATAAATTCGTATGAATTTATATTAGGCTGAAGCTCAGTTTTCTATAAAGTAACAATGATGATCAAAAAATCTTAAACTTAACAAAGTGAATACAAATAAAAACTTATGAACAATTGGATCATTGCCAATACAAAATTTTAGATTGCGTCATTCATTAGTTGTTATGATTTTTTTAGATAAAATGTAATCTAGAATTTATTAAGATTCTAGCTTCGAAGATCTTTAAGTAAACAAGATATATCCAAAATTACAATGGTAAAAATATCTCTCATATGGATTGAATTATGCAACCCTGCATGAATCTATTAATATTTTGTTTAACTTTTTGTTTGTTAAAAAAATATAGGAGGTTTCAATTAGACTATCGCGAAATTAGGAGCCAAATCTGACAATAAAAGATTATCACATATTTCAGCATAATATGAATTTAATTTGGTTCAAATCTATCCCAAAAATTCTTGTTCCAAAACAAATCGTCTGAAATTAAAATAATAATTGTAACCAATAAATATTGTTGGTCAGTATATATTAAAATTCTAACTGATTATCATTAAAAGAGTCGCCATAGCTCTCCGCATCTTAAAAATATTCCATGCAAGACAATTTATCACTGTTTTCTGTTACAACTAAATTACTGTTGCGAGTTCCCTAGATTTAATTCTATCATATATCTTCACCTAAAATTAACATTTTATCGTTAAAACCTGTATTCTGGATGATGAAATCTAGCACACAGTGATATATGGATTTTCTTTAAAATGATAATCTTGTGTTGGTGTTTTTTCCCTAAATTATTTGCATTTCAAAAACTATGTGCGATATCGAAAAAGATACTACATTATGTTTTTAAATATTAGTTATCTTTCAAATCATTAAATATCTCAAAACCTAAACCTGTTTCTTACCGATTACAAACGAATTAGTGTGATAATCAAGGTAATATATGTGATAAAGCTACCTCATTCTGAATATACAGAAAACCATGCCTTACTTTCAAAAATGGTAGACAAATTTTCAAAAACTGAAAAGCAAGCATGGTATAAATATATTAAAAATTTTGATAGAATATTGATTAAATTCAAATCCAATAATTTAAATATTTTTTGTAAAATGATGTGGAATTTCAGAATTCTCGTTTTTTTCTCGTATAATTTAATGATATTTCTTTGGTGATATTTGCTCAGAATTCTCATTCATGCAAAATGAAATTCATTAATTCAATATTAAAAAATTTCGCTAGTTTTTTAGTCTATATATTTGATATTTTCTCAGATTTTTGTAGTTACTAATCGTTAACTTAATGTGCTATGGGAATATTTCACGACATCTTAATGTTTTTCTTCTCCTTTTGATGGTGATAATTTTTCCTGCTTATCGGATTTTTAACCGATAATAATTCGAACACAATTCCATTCTCAGTTATAATTAGTCAAAAATCTCATGTCGCCTTAATTAATCTTTTAATCACAATATTTAAAATTAGTAACCATTTACGAAATATCTTATATTGTTTGAGAAATTTTATTGACAGTTTGTAATTCTAACCAATGATTACAGCGAGATTCAAATCGTTTTTAAAAATAATTCGAGATATTTATTATGTTAAGGTTGTTTTGAATATAAGGTTTGCATTTTGTGATCACTCAATTTATCACAAAAGAGTTCGTAAAATGATTAAAACAAACATGAAAGATTCTTAATATTTCGCAATATATAGGTTCGTTAAATGTCGTTGAGTTTTATGGTAAACTTATATGATTTTTTTTGAAACTATGTGAGATATATTTTTGCGCAATTATCCGAGTTTGAACATATATTTAGACTGTGACGTTTCGATTCGTTGTAGAGTACAGTTATCCATTCACCTTAAATCCCGTTTTTTTTAAATACGAATGGCATTTTTTTAAATGTCATTCTGTTAAAAACCAAATGCCTCAAGTACCTAAGATTCATTATTTTTGCATCAGTTTTTCTATTTCAGAGATACGAAAGGTATCTTTTGACAATTCAAAGATTCTACAATAATATTTGTTACACATCGATAAGAATTTTATTTTAATTCGTTTACAGGGATTTATTGACCATTCATGTAGTTATATCAATATTTTTAATATCGGAGTGTGTGTATTCTTCGTATTTAATTGATGGATTTATAAAATTTTTATAATCAATGTTTAAAATACTTGATGACCCACCTGATAAATCTGTCACAAATTCTATAGTTTGTAGAATGATTACAGCCATTGACATGAACAACATAAATATTTTATGTTTTGTGTTTTAGACAATTATACATCTTTAATTGTTCTGACAGTGGACGAGATGTTTCGTGATTTGATGGAATCTATTCTTCCAATCAGTTTTGAACTGTATTCATTCTTGGATTCATTGGCACATTTCATGTTTATTGTTAAATTTAGTGATTTTTTAATAATTATATAGTTTTTTAATTATTACTTATTGACCTAGAAAAAGTATTTTTTTATAATGGCGTGTAAACTTAAATGAAATTTTTGTCAAACTTTTTTAATTGATTCATTTCGATATATTTTACTGCATATTCCTTTATAGAATTTCCAATGCTAGTGTTTGATTAAAATGTCATATTTCTTTTTCCCCATATTTGAGTTTTAATGAAAACGATAATTAATAAAGATCGTGATCGAAAAAATAAAATGAAAGTCTTTGACAGCATTAAAATAATCATTACGAAAATTAAGAAAAGTATTCATAGAAAAAAATTAATTTATACTTTAAAGATTGCCACTGAAAATCTTTATGATTTTCCACATGCATTTACCAAAAGAGCTTCTCAACGGCATTAGGCACTGATATAAACAGTTTGTTAGCTGAATTTTCAATTTGTGGATTCAAAATTGTATTTAACTCATATATATAGGACAAAAGCTATACAGCAAAAAGGGAAATGTTTATACATTTATGAACTTTACAACGATAATTAAAATAACGAATGAAATACGAAGTCATTTCATATTATAATTAAGTTATTTAAGCGAGATTATGACATAACCTATAAAGCTAGTGTCCAAGGTATTGCAGATTGCAAAATTTAACTTTTTAAATAATAAGAAAGAAGAACGATTCACCAATTTCCGAATTCGTGAGAAGTACCCCATAAATGTATTTCAAACTAAATTAACATTCTTAAAGATAAAGAAAAATTTGGTTGTATTTGTAAATTGATTGTTAGACAGATAAATTCATGACATATTGAGAATCTTCTAAAACACTATTGTGAGAATCCCACAGAATAACCTTATCTGATTATATGGGATTTTATCTTAAGAAAACTCAACAACTTAGCTGTCTTGACCCTTGATTTATCTGTTGATGTTCTACAGGCATTCGCAGAGTAGCAAACTGGCTGGATGACATTATAATTTGAACTGATTTACCATTCAAAAATATTAAGTAATTTACATATTTTGTTGATTTATCAATAGGGTAGGACCATATTTTTATTAAAGCGGTAATACAATGATGTCGAACAAAGGTAAAGATTACATTTGCGATGTTTCTTTGTGGTGAGTGGTTAAAAAAAGTTCGAAAACCAACAAATGTCAATATTGAAGCATTCGAATTGTTTGTTCTTTCCGAGATAGCATCTTCTAAGGCTGTTTGAATAAGGCTAATATTTTAAGGAATATAGGGCTGATAGTCACAATGAAAAATTATATTTTTCCCACGATATATATTTCCTTTATATGAAAGGCGCATTGATTGAAGTTGGATACTAACATATTTTTTGGTTGTGAAGAACATAGAAATTAGTACATGATGCAGTGCTACGGTCAGAAGTGTATCCGGTTTGATTGACCGACAAAGACGCACATTATCAATTGCGCACACATACAATTGCCCACATATGGAATAGAGCACGTATTTTTAGAGTTTATTTGGATTTTGGAAATGCAAATCATTATTTTTAAAATGGTTATGCAACCTTGAAATTGATTAAAGCTATATAAAATAATACATTATATGAATTTGGATATTACCCGGGCTCGGATCAAGTATTTGATGTTTTACAGGTTCAATTTCATAACCATTACGTTTAATTTTAGTGTCAAAATATAAAAGATCTTCCATATACGTATTAACGATTGAATATTTCAGGTACAATTTAAAAACTAAGCTCAGATATTTAGATCATTTTTGGCATTTAATACACCTATACATGAATTGAAACAGTATCGTAGACTAACAATCAAAGAAGTTTGGACGTTGTTTCATATATTCGATTTGTTTGATTTGATTGAATCTTAGAGCCAGAATCCTGTATCTTTAATATAAATTATTTGATCATGGGTTAGCTGCATGATTCGATTAGTGTAAACTGTCAATTTTTACATCTATCAAGGAGGGCTCATCTTTGAAAGCGCTCACAAATTGAAATATATGTGGATTGGAACGATTCACCAGCATATTGAAGCCATTGTGCCACCCTTTTAAGTTGTTGTTAGTATGTGGTAGATTATCAACAATTCTAATATATTCATTCCAATATGAAATTGGAAACATAGGATCTATTCTTTAAAGTCTTAAAAATCGTCTGTTATAGTTATCTTCGAAATATTTTAGGAGGGCTCTTAACTACGCTTTGACATTATTTTGATTGAAAAAATACCTCTATTTGCTTTAAATACATAACGTAGCCATCTACACAAAAGGCTAATGAAGGAATGATCTTTTAATAATTTCTGATTCTATCATCATTCGTTTAAGCTACTGCCATGCCTAATGCCAGTATTTTTCTCCAAATATTTTGTTTCAAGTGGAAAAAACAGCACAAAATGCTACATGCTGTTAAATGGTTTTTAAAAGAATTTATGGACGCAAGCTCTAAATCACTCATAAATAACAAAAACGACAAGTCCGTCTGCAATGTATGAATGTTCTCAACTTGAGAATATGACATTGGGTTTTTGCTATACATCAAAAAATATATACATGGAGCGATGTGACTTCCAGTATGAGCATGACTTGTAAACAGTTGAAATAAATATTGCAAGCTTTGTTTTTAATGTTACTTCGAAATAGACATTTCTGCATTGTTGAAGAACGCTGATTGCTATTTCGGTCATATTCTCTTAATATAAGGCCTACACTCGGTAAAGGTATCTGAAAACAGGAAATATTCTTCGTTCTTCACGGTAATTTTGTACTTATTTGGTACTACGAATTCCATAGCATTTATGTGAAATATATATGAAATGTAGGTACGCTTACGAATGTGCTGTATAATAGCATTAAGTGTTGGGGCATCGAGTATTGTAGGCGATAAATCTGACGTCGAGTCTTTTAATGTGGCGAAAATTATTTGAAAGGGTCTTGCTGCCGTTGAAAGAGCAATTGTTTTCATATTGCGCCTTATTCTTCCTACGGAATTGTCGTTAGTATTTGGTGAATTCTTATGCTCAGCAGGGAAAGATACAATTTCCTGCTCTTTTTGCATTTCGTTTGGATTGTTCCAATTTTGTAAACCAATCCTTAAGGATATTGACCAATATACAATTGGATGTCCCTTTTCCTGTAGTTTATTAGAAAATTCTGAATTTATATCAATTTTAGAAATGGAAGTTAAACCATATGTGAAAATAATTAATTTTTACTGTTCAATTTCAAACTGAATTCCATTCATTTTTTTGAATTAACACGTGAATCAAATAAGTTTCAAATTAACGTCCTTATATATGCAAAAACGCACTAGATTCAGAGGTAAAAAAATATCCGAGAACATTCACCATTTGATATTAAGGCCCGTGCTAGACTATGCTCATTTGTTGATGTGCGCAATTATCATGATTCCGGTTAAACTACAGGTTTTATTCGAATTAAAAATTCTTTTTTTCACACATAAATAATGCAATTTATCATTGTTGAATACCGTAGCGGTAAAATATTGTTCGATCGGAGCGCATGATCATTTTTTTGATTGTAAATTTTCAGTGACAGTCAATCAAATCGTACCATGTGAAGAAATATATATATAAATATACGATGCATTAGGCTGAAAACAGTTTTAACTTGAACATAAATATTGTGGAAACGCTATCCAGTATTAAAGAGGTGGTGCTTTTCGATGTTCGAATCATTCCGATTCACTCTCTCAAATAAATGATCTCTGATGTCAAACAACTATTTACATATAATCGTTAACAGCGAAAGTGTGGCCAAAACAACGAGTTTGTATTATTTCGAGAATACATGCTCTATTTATTATATTTTATCCGAGTTTTGAGTTTGATCCAACTTTTCAGAGGAGTATGATTCGATCACATTGATGGCGTATCTTAAATGATGATGGCTCAGAGCTTGAAAAAGGATATCATGGGAATATACAGTCAGCTGCGTTCAACAATCAACATGTGAGGCTTCATAATGATTGTTTATGGATATGTTTTAATGTGTTTGGCGTCAATAAGATATTTTTACTATCAAGTAAATCTAGTTTTCGGTTTCGTATTTGTTTAAACATCAGACAATTTATTGCCACCTCTGAAAAATTAAATACATCATGTATGAATATGTTTGCAAATCGGACATTTTTAATTTAAAGAAATTTCCATTTTTTAGTAAGTGTCAATCAGAATAACGAAATGCTATTATATGAAACAGAATTTCATCGATCGATGTCATATTACTCTGATTTTCGACACGTTGTTGATTTTGACAATAAAGTTAGGTTAATCACATTATATTTTCCTAAATTGTATCGTCAAACAGATTTTAAGATTCAATCAGATAGGTTCTTGATTTGAACACAAATTTTTGGATGATGAATTGCGTGGCTTATTAGATTTTTATATGATCAATTCATTAAAATTGATTGTATTTTTTATTCAGAGTCAATAAATACTGGATTCTAGCTTACAAGAGAAGATAATGGTTAGAAATTATAACAGCTAAATGTTTTAAAATATGTTAATATCTGTAAGAATTAGTTTTCTATGCGATTAACCTTCTGGAATTAACAGCATATTTTCAACCTGGTATTCCTGGTTGATCTCCAGAATGATTTTCTCTATCCCTTTGAATGTAAATTTGAATTTAAAGGGGTTAATTTCAATTCTGACGTGATAGCATAAGAAAAGAACGATTTCCAAAATATTCATGCAGAATATGATGATTGGAAAATGTTGAAGAAACGTTAACTGCGTTTCTATGCATTTACACTGATGTTGGGCTGATATTAACCATATATTACCTGCAAATTTAACAACTTCTGGCTTGAAGACGAAAAGATTTGTAATATTGAAGATTACTATATCAAAAACATCTCACTGCTACTCACACAGCTCATAGTCCAGCATACAAATAATAACTGGTAGTGTAAATTATTTCGAGGAGAAGCCTTCGAAATCCCCATTCGAAAAAGGAGAGCTAGAAAAGCGGAAATCAAAAATGTAGCACATGGAACGATGTCTCGTAGAGGATGATGATGATGACGACGACGATGATGATGATAATGATAAGAGGCAACCCCCAATGTATGTGAGATTAGTTGTTTATCATGACGAATCCCTGTACATAATAGGCATTGATGCAGAAGATGAGGCCCTGAATTGTATTTACAAATTCTGCCTGGAGACTTTAACCTGGTCACGGTTGCCCGATAATAACGACACACCTCCACATTGCTTTAATCAACACTGTACGGTGTTTAACAGCCAGTATTATTTTGAAAACAAATAGATTGTATGTATTTGAAGACACTTTAACAGGAAGAAACAGGTATCATGAAGTCAGTATTTTCGACTTCTCGACAAATTCTTGGTCTATACGATCAACAAGCTCTAAAGAGGGGCAGTACCCTAATGATCGCGTAAACGAAGCATACGCATTTTCCAATAACTGTGCATATATGAGTGGAGGGAAAAGTGAGGATGGGAGCATATGTTTTTCAGATATCTGGCGAATCGACTTAGAAAACCTGGAGTGGTTAAAACTAAATGATGTAAATCAATATTATATCTAGTTTCTCAAAACAGCAGGGGATGGCCATAAAATGTGTGTGGTTGAGGATGTATACTTATACAGTTTTAGAGGAGATGGTTCTGATGAGGGCTGCTTCAAGAGGTTAGAACGTTTTACCCTTCGTTTTCCGTCGTTATATCGTCTATCTCTCGAATGTTTGTTTCGATCACCGAACGTTAGGAATTACATAAAGTTGTTACCGACTCGTATCATGGTTGATCTTAATTTATCTGATAAAAATTCATATTTAGATGATTAAAATTATTATTCTTTGATCGAAACATTTAAAGAAGGCATAAAAAACTAACTTGAATGTTTATTGCATTTCCCAAACATAATTACCATAAATTCCGTTTGTAAGATACTTCAACGATTTCATCCATATTTTTATTTTCACCCAGGACAAAGGTTAAGTTCACTTATTTCCCTAAGTGTTTAGGAAGAATAGATGTCTTAAATTCTCAAAAATAAAAAACCACGTGAAATGTACTTTGTCACCAATAATGTTTACAGCTGCAAATTTGTAAACAATTTTATCTTAGTAGGGAATATATGGTCAAATATCTATCAAATTAAAAAAAAATTGATACTGCCAAATAGCTTTTTTTAACACTATTATGAGCCTTTTGTAATTAGAATAGTTATTTCAGTGTCATTCAAATCGACATGAATGATCATTAAGAAAATTATGTACACAAACACGTAATAATAAGATAATTTGTTCAATAATAACACAGATTTATAAATTCACTGGTATTCCCGTTTAGATCACAAGAATTTAAAATACGATCTGGATTGAGGATCGCTGTATTTTCTTAAATATAGTTGGTGTTGAGATATCTAAGAAATCGATGCAAATGGAGAAAGCTGTATATAAAAATACTAGGAACAAAACTGAACGTGAAATTGATAAAAATATTCCCTTCATCATTCATAGATTCCTAAAGTTTAATTAAACGAACTTAAATTCGTTGTTAATCATAAAGATCTCAGCTAGAGCTTGCGTGTGTTTTCATAGATTCTTTGGATAAAGAAATTTTGTTTGATTTATTTCGATGAATTCACTGATTATCTTTTCAGATGTATTCAATAATTAATACCATTTACCGAACACCTCGTACTAATGACATTTTGTTCATGTAGCCTCGTTTATATTCAAATTCTAAATTCGGTTTCTCATACATCACAATAGCAATGTGTCAACATTTATACTCCATTAACATCAAATTATCATTTTTTACATGCGGTTATACAGATGATTTCGCTAAAGCTACTCATGTTTAGAATTCATTTCACGCGCATTCAGTTTAAAATTAGGTTTGATTCGCCCACCATTATTATCAACTCTTACACTATGAAAACCTAGCATTTTAAAAAATGACTTCCTCCATTTTTTGGGAACAAGTCTACATTTGAAATACTCCAAATGGTGGATAAATGCATTATCAAACTTTCTCGAAATGTTATTTCATTCAGTGAAATGTAAGATAAATCTCAATAGTAATTTTTAGTTATTCAACAGTAATATTGTTTCATTTCGTCATGTGGCAATTCCGCGAATGAAATTGCGCAATTTTTGTAAATTGGGGCATATAAATTTGATAAATTTCAATTTTTTGACCTCAACCGAATAGTTTAGTTTTTCGTTACACAATCAGACCGTACTCGACGTAAGTCTGCGCTGACCAAGATGAATAAAACTTCTATTCTTCCTCTCAGTTCTCATTCCTATGATCACCTCTGGTATTATAATAATTCTTAAAAACGTCTGCATTCTCCAGTTGTATTTTGAATGATTTATTCTAAGTAAAAACATGATAGTATTCATTACTGTTAAATTTTAATAATTTTATTTTTAGGTGATATTAATTTTATTAAACATGATTTCTGAAACTTGATTTTGAGTCTCATATACCATTAAGTTAGGGCTTGTTTGAAATATATTCCACTTGTTTTCTAAGAACATGCTAGTTCTTTAACTCAAAAGCAGTAAGAAACGGAATCATGATAATTGCGCACATAGACAATTCCTCACATCAACAAATGAAAACAGTCTAGCACGGTCTTAATATCATAGGTGATCGTGCTCAGATATTTTTCAAGCTCTAAATCTAATGCGTTTGTATATATAGAAGGACGTTAATTCGAAACTTATTTGATTCACGTGTTAATTCAAAAAAATGAATGGAATTCAGTTTGAAATTGAACAGTAAAAATTAATTATTTTCACATATGGTTT
>JWZT01004535.1:7976-18470 GCA_000827895.1 Thelohanellus kitauei
TTTAATAGATAAAGAAAATGTTCGGGTTTTCGTTGGCATATTTATTAAATGTATTCGATAAAACTTTATTGATTATTTGATCAAATATGACCAGGATTCTAATACATTGATCCCAAAAAGCATACTCATTCTTTCTTGAGTTCACGAGCCCAATAATTGAGGACGAATTTGCAATTAATTAAATAATTTCTAATTTGTAAGAAACGATTTTTCTAAATTTTTTAATGGGAAAATATAAAAAGACAATTTGTTAAATAGTTACATTTGAAAGAAAACTAACTGCTTCCTTCGTTACATAAACATCCTTTATATCATGTTATCGATTCAGAGGATAATTTTGTCAAATTTAGAGTAAAAGTCTGCTTGTTTAATTTATTTATATCTTCACGAAAATAGTATTGTGGTTACTTTTCTTTTGATGTAAATACTGTGTCAGTTGTTTATTGACGAAATATAGTTTTGTTGAACGTATTTACTTCGATTTTCATATGATTTGTAAATCTAAACCATTCCTCGATAGTGTCAAATGGTTTTCTTGGCCCACATTCAATTTTTAAAGCAAGCTATAAGGCATTGATTTAAACGATTTCAGAATATTACGGAAACTGGGTTCAAGTTAGACATAAACAATCGAATTGATTCTAAACTCTAACTCGTTCATAAACTTTCTAAAAATAACCATATAGCATCAATATAGTGGATAATAGTGTACTAGTTTCGTATTTCATTCATATTTTGAATGCGTTTTAAATTATGTTCTCTTTGGATCAATTTTCCTGAAACTCCATCGATTAATTAACTAAAAAACATCTAAAAAATCCACCATTTGGTTCTGATTCTGATATGTAATTCTCTAATCAAAATACCACAGTTCTCAAAAAAATTTTGATGAAAGTATGTGACTAATAACCCTCAAAATAGTGGTATCAGTTTGTATCATCTCTTTAAAGATGAATAATTGAACCATGATAAACAAGTATTTAAATCAAGATAAAAACGACATTATCAATCAGAAAAAAACTTTTTAAGGTTTAAAAAGTTTCATTATCAATAAGGTATCTGTATTAAATTAACAATCTAAGTTACATTTTTTAAGATTAATAGGTCTTTTCCCCGAATATTTACGATATTTTATTGGAATTCAGGAACAAGGATCTCGATAGGTGAGTCAGTTTATCAATTTTTTGATTTATTTCTTTTAATTATAATTTTGAACCACTTCATGCTACTTCTAAATGGTCAACTGGACGCTGTATACTATCGATTTTGACTCCATTTAGTTTATTGTTGACCAAACATCATGAATAAACAACCATAATTTCCTTTGATTTCTCAAGAAATTGCGTCCTTATACTCGCTGGTGTTTGAAAGTGCAAAATTATCACTTTGCACTCTTCTTAAAGTTCCTGCAACCTATATATTTGTGTATATGCGCCATTTGACCTTTGGGAACAAATCTACCTTTTCTAGTTTGTTATTAGCTCGTTTTTAAAGAGATTCATTGTTGCGTCGAATATTATTTTTGTTTATCTCAGCAACACAAAGCAGAAATCTTAATTGACGCCATTAAATTTAACAGATTGAATTTTTAAGACTCGTGGATTATTATAATCATGTTATCTTGGATGCTATCAAGCTCTGAGTTACGATAGAGACAGATCGATGATCTCTCATGAATTAGCGGGTATAAAAAGATGCAAAGCTTGATAGAAACCAGATATTACATACATTAGTTGATTTCGATAAATTTTATCCAATATGCATCTTTACGCTCTGGCTACAGGAATCAACTTTAGTTTTATCGATGAAAATAATCTAAATTCCAGGATATATTAAAAAATTTATTTGATCCTTTCCACAGCGCCTCTTCTATTTAATTTCATGCAGAGATACGCACACTCCATACCAAAATTCTCCTTGTTTGTAAAAGTAATTGTTATGTTTAGTGAAAGTATTTTGTTATGAAACAAACCGTCTTATGCATATTTAACTTCAATTAATAGAGTTTCAAATTTTCTGCCTAATATTAAAGAAAACTCAGATTTTGCATGATATTAATCCAAAACATTATCTGACCTCTGCGCATACAAAGTTAACAATTTCTGATCCATAATTCGACTCCACCTTCATATACATATGAATTATGTTTCATCTCATAAAGAGCCCAAATTAAAATGTTTACAAAAATAACGGTGTTCAAAAATTGTTGTTATCATTCCCATCAACCATTTTTTAGATAAATTTCGAATGTTTACCTTATTAAACAACAAAGAAGCTCAAGTTTTACCGCAATGACTCTGTAAATTTTGTTTTGGAAATTGAGTGAATCCGAAGCTTTTTGCTATTTTTAAACTAAATCAATATGCCTCCAATATTAGTTCTTCAACAAAACTGTTTTGTTGTGTCAGATCTACGCATAACCACCTCAGTATTTGACAGAAAAAAGAAATGAGTTATTATGGTGGAAACAAGTTCTTCGAGATTCATCGATCAAATTTTTTGAGTGTAGAAATTTCTTATTATGAGCGACTATCTATCCAGGGTTGAGATATATTGCCAGAACAAATAAAAAATTGATCACTCTGACTTAAAAATTTTATTTACCGAGACCAACAACTCTTCTTTGAGAATTAAAACAATTAGATTTTCTCTGTATTTATTTATCGATAGAGTTAGTTTTTTTGTTGCCTAATATGTTCATTTTATCAAATATAAAAATCAGGAAAAGTTAAAACGCGTACGGTTTCTAGATATTAATATTGTTTACTTCGAGATGTTTTGATTGATTATAGATTTAATATTTTGATGAGTGACGAGTTTGATGTAATCAGGAGAGGATTTTAAACAGCTCTATTGTGCAAGAATATCAAAATAGAGAGTAATTTAGAGGGTTTAAAGCTAAAATTTGGGAAATATAATATATCAAGATGTTAAATAGCAGTAGTTTTCAGCTCATAAACTTGGGTTTTTGTTATTGTATGTTCAAATAAAGGAGTCGGTAATTATTGCGATGATGTCATTAAATGACTTTAAAGGAGGTGGAATTGTCGACTTGACGTCTGTTGTTGTTCTGTTTTAATTTGTTTTCAGCTTATTTTTGAAAAATAATGTTAAGCGAAAACCATAATCCATGTAAAGTCGTTTTATTAGCTGAAAATCTTGAATGAGAAATGGACATTATTTCTTTTAAAAAATTGATTTTCGTCGCAAAAAGATTAGTCTCGAGGAAGTCAAACCAACGAACCATCAATTCTCATCATGTGATCGATAGGTTTAACTACCCTGTGTTTCATTACATGTGTATAAACTTCAATCTATTCTCAACAAGTTTCCTCCACTTCCTAATTCATTACATTTATGAAGATTTGAGATTTTGTTAAAATTACGCCCACACATCAGAATAACCGATTTGGTTCAAAAAATATCGTCCAAGAATGGGATAATTTTAACAGAATGGCAAATAACTAGTTTTGCAATTAAAATGATGTCGATGACTTTTTTCCAAAAATTTATTTCGAAAATCCGATAACCCAAACCTTTTTCTAACAAGTTAAAAACGAGATTCGGATTTTTAAACAGAAAAAAGAAAAAAATGAAACCTTGATCCATGACTTTTTCTGTTTTACTTTTTGTTTTTCCCATCTGTTTTTAAAGGGATTGTGACCAAGAAGACAGTTTAAATGAAAATAATTCTGGTGAAACACGAAAATATCTAAAATTGTACGTTAAGATGTAACCATTGATAAACCTAATCGGATTAATTTTTATTTATCAAACATCATCAACGCAAGACTTTTTTAGGGTGTGTTATCTCTGATTGTAAATATTTTTAATAAAAACGCTTAGATTCGATGTAGAACCGTACGAAAAATACCGATAGTCGCAGATCAACCTGTCGTCGGATACAGCTTCTAACCGTCAGGACGCATTTCCATTGCCGGTCATGCAATTCAAAATTTGGCATTTAATAATATCAAATTTCTTTTTGAAAAAATATCACTTAAATTTTAACTAAATAATAATTTTTAATATTTTTAAAGTTATCGCGCCTGCGGAGTTTATTGTTCAAACAGTTTTGAACTTGAAAGCATTATCATCAAGTAAGAGATTTTTTTTTAATACGGAGTTTTTTTACACTTTAAAATACCTCAAAATATAAATTTGCGGAAAAACAGTTTATTAAGTTTTAGATAATTTTTTTTGACATGGATCCTACTACTGTTATAAATAATTGTTTGGATATCATGAATTCGCTTCTCGATCTCAAGGACCTTGATGGAAATATCATGGTTCTCGAAATGGAGCGTCTTATATATAATGAGCCGGTAACTAAACCTCTTATCTAGGTGCCCATTGGACCGGTCCAAAAAAGAATTCCCAGATTTTTGAATGATATTCACGAAAAAGTTAAGGTATTCATTTATTTAACCTGAATGGAAAATATGATTCTTATAGCCTTTTAATACGAGATATATGTCAACACATTCGAAGTTTTGAACACACAGTTCATATTAAAGCGGATAAAAGGGTATTTTAGTTAATTACAGCCATCCGTTTTGGCACGGTCTATAATGAAAAATAAACTAAAGGCAATTGAGATTTCAATGGTAGTTGCTTTTATGATAGATGCCATCTGCTAAACGCAAACGATCGGCTGTTTCCTACAATCTAGAATATAGCGACGAAAACAGTGAATATGGCTTAAAAATTCCGTCTAGAACTGTAGATGGTATTCTTTTCATAATTTAAGAACTTTTGTTGCATGATCCTGGAAACAATTATCACGTGCTTGAGCTCTTTAATTTTGTTGCCGGTCAAACAGATTCGGGTGGCTGGCCAGTGATGGAATTTTTCTACCGTTTGCCCATCCAAAAGTTAGTTATTTATTCACTCAGAGGAGTTGATATCGATGAAGGGCTTCCTCGGATCAGTTTTAGTCAAATCAGAAGAAGGTTAATGGTATATATTAACTTTATAAGCAAAAAAAATACCCGAGCGAGAAGGATATTTACGATGACTTGGTTACCATGTTCAATTATGCCATTGAAAAAAATTCTAAAACAACACCTCAGTATAAAGTTCCTATACTTTAATCCAGTGGGCTAGAAAAATGATGCAGCAGCTCCAGATGTTTTACGAAACCATGAAAGTTCGTAGTATGGGGCAGAGAAATCAAGTTTACATGTCTCATGAACCATTAAATATCCTCGAATCTACACAGAAGTCTGAAGACTCTTTTAAGAAGAGGGCTGTTGATATTTTTAATAGATTACTGAATTTAAAGGTTTTATGTAATTTGAAAGCAGGATGGCTCGGAAACCCATTATTTAGCCTCAAATTATGTAAAATTGCCAAGTCCTGAGGTGGACGTTTTTGTAACCAGACATACCCTGATTATTACCGAATAATTAGTAACCCGATCGATTTGAGTATTATTAAGGAACGGCTTGAAGAGGTATCGCGTCTCTCTTATAAAGTATAAAAGTCAGAGAGATTTTGCAAGTGATATGGGTCTCCTTATTGCAAATGCCAGGGCTTATCACAAAACTTCATCGACAGCTTACCAAGACACAATTGAGATTGAAAAATTCCTCAAAGCCTTTTTAACATCAAAAATAAAACACTATATCAAGATACATACTCAGATATCAGTACAAAGTGCCCTTCCACCTGAACCTCCTGATCCAAGAGTACAAGAATTATTTGATGTCATCCACCGATCAGTTGTATATTTAATTGACTTAGAATCACAAAAACATTCCTTTAATTACTCTTGCAAGAATCCAAAAGGTTCAAATGATTTTACATCAGCAAATACAAGATCTTGGAGCCATTGACCCTGCAAACACGAACTTCGACCAGTTTTTTGAGAGGATTATGACTATCTTGCAACAGAACATAATCGATTCACGATCTTCTGAAAAGACATACTACGTAAATGCATCAATTAATGAAAAGCCGACGCTGGCCCTAATGAACCATGTGAATAACAAATATCACAGTGTTTGTAAATATATCATTCATCAAAGCAATTGAAATTCCTCCTTCAATGTTTTTTACTTGCAAACAAATCGTTTCATTCATGTTTGAGGAAATGCTAGTTGCACAGGTATTTTATGGATAACGAGGATATATACAATGTATCGTGTATCAACTGTCTTTCGCTTGTTCATTCTCAGTGTGGATTTAATATTGGCACACGAGAGTATGGACGCCTTATCGATATCAATCTTATTGCTCAAGCTGTTCACCAAGGACAATATCAACGAATCGACTGTTTTATGTATGACACTGTCGAACTGCTCAGAAGAGCTCGTGTTTCCTATCCCGTTTTTTCTGAGGTATTATTGATGTATAATAGCCTTATATACATTCAACAATTATGTTTAATCGTTTGTTGGCCATGTATTCAAATTTGGAGACGAAAAAATATCATATCAATCGTATTTTTGATTGGTCTCAATTTTTTTATTTCCAAAAAATCGATGAAAATAGTGAAGAAAGTCAAGAACTAGTTACACTGCCTGCGTTATCAAGAGAATTATTAAACAACGCCTACAATGAGACTGGAGAAGTTTATAATTTTTTTGAAGAGATCTTCGATCCATCTCGGAACAGCGTCTTTAGTGGGGTGGAATATAAAAGTGTTGTCTATGTATGCGGTGATTTCGTGTTGGTACTTATGTAATCATGTATAATCTAATAGAAATGGCGTTGAGACTGTTGTGATGATCAGAAAATTCTTTGTTCTCCCATCAGGTCGAAAAGTATAAAAATTTCTGAGACAAGGCATTCATTGCCCATAAAATGTGCAAAGTGACAGAACTAGAGCTTTCTTATGATCGGCAAGTTTTTGACAACGAACTTATACTTTTAAATGAATTTTATTGTTTCAAAATTAAACAAATTATTCGGAAAGTTACCGCGACAAGTGTTAGCAAGTACAAAAGAGCTGGTATACAGCAATTACCTGAATATTTTTATTTCTGTTTGTATCATAAGGATTCAAAAACACTTTTGCGCATACCATTTTATGGAGAAGAAGGAATGTTTGAAGCCGCTGATTTTGGTCTCTTCCCAAAAAATATTACAGTAAAACAGCCAAAGTTTCACGATCAAGAAATCATTCAAAATTTTACATCTTTAATGTTTCTACACCTTATATCTTGGAGCCCATTCTCTCGGCATGATAATGGATCGATTAAATATATTTTATATGAAAATATGGTGATTAATAATGGTAACACGCCTGATAAATTTAGGCGATTTTATTAAAATTAATAATGATGACCATATTTATCAAATTTGTGAAATTTTCAAACTACAAGCCATTGAAACCGTTTTAACTGATTACGAACTCAAACTTCGCCAATACTTTCCCTACGACAAAATGAAAATATTTCCTAATATTCTATATTATAAAAAGGAATACATACAGACCGACGTCTACAAAACTATTCTCACCAAGGATATTGCTTCGATATGCTGCATCTTGAGTGAATTCGAGTATTTGAACAGTATTTCTCACATTACAAAGTGCGTTATTCACATTTCGATGAAAATGATGTTTATGTTTGCCGTTGGAAGTTTTTGGAGTCTAAAATGATACCTGCTGATAACTTCAAGTTGTTTGATCCTAAATATCCATGTGAACTAATGGGAATAGAATCATTTAAACCTTTTAAAGTTTGTGTCGTATTATATTTAGTATTTCCCGCCGATACTTCAAACAGAAATCGAGCGCTTCGAAGTTTCAGAATTGGATGACCTAACTGAAATAAATCAATTAGATTCAACCGACCATATATCAGACAAAGACGTAAGTGAAACTATGCTTTTATTATTTGAGTGAATTTCAAGTCATCTGAATTAATTTTATATTTCCTTTGGAAGAATAAAAAATTCACTTTTTCATTTAATTAATTTTTGGATTCCCATCCAACTGCTGGTTTTAAAATTTTAAACTACCCAAGTTTTATTCTTAAAATATAAAAGGTATTCCTACATAAAAATTCTTATTATTAAAATATCTTCATTTTTCAAGAGAAAATTTAGAGGTTCGTAAAAACATTAAGTTTGTTTACAGCAAAACGCTTCGAAGTTTTTATTTGTTTCCAATTTGCGTGTGTTAATTTTTGTTTTTGGAATTATGAATTGATTTATCCTGTCTTATTTTACATGAGCTTAAATATTGTTTATTTAAATTTAAATTCATTCCATCATTGATTATATGTCGATCATCTCAAAATTTTTAAATAAATATAATCGGTCTTGAGTAGAATGGACATTAAATAATTTCCACCAAGAATGAATGGTAAATATACCTGTATGGCTACTTAACTAAGTTATCATAATCGACTCAATCTTCTCGCATTTTTCTTTGTTTTATAGTTCATGGAATTCAATTTCTCTATTTTTCCGATTCAAAACAATCAAAATCAAAAATAATTGTTTAAATGATAAATATATAGAAATTATAGTGTGTCAAATTCGTTCGATTCCATGTTTAGTTTTCTGCACATAAATATATAAGTGTCCATGCAAACACCGTAAAATTTGCCTGTCTTTAGCGTTTGCGTCTTTTTTTAATGCATTAATATTGAAATCATTTTATCGAAGAAAAGTTATATACTTTCAAAAATTCAGCTTACGCCTTTGATAAGTTTAAGTGTCTGTTTTAATGTAAAAATGAGAAAATTTAACATAATTTATTAGATAAATCCTCATTCTCTATGGTTTTTTAATGTATGATTCAGTTTCCTCATCCCATCATCAAATGTATCGTATTTAAAATCCGGATTTGTTAAACTTGAACAAATTCTATTGATATAAAACATTTTTTTTGTTAATTCCTTTCAAACTCTACTCAACATTTTCTCCTTTTATAAGTATCTGATATTTAAACGGTATAATATTTGTTACTCGAGATCGAATTTATTTCTCTCATTGAAATAATAAGACTTCTTTCGGCATCTTTAATTATATGTCAAAACTTCAGCTGGAAACAACAAGAGAAACGCAGCTGTCTCGTCGAACTCGTGATGTATATTTAAATTTATTTTTTATATCATATCCTTCTTTCTGAGGATCATTGATCAAATATGAAATCGAGAACTTTTCTTCCTATCCTTTTTCATTCATTTTCAACAACATTCATATATTTCCGCAAAACTAACTTGATAATTTAAAATGTTTAAGTTCTTTATTTTGCCTCAAATTGAGTCCTATAATTGTTTATCATATTCCAAGTTGGTTCACCTAAAACATTTGTTGTGTTTTTATTTTTTTGTCGTTACCATTTGATAAAATTGCTTTTTATATAAAAATTTTGAATTTTTTGTGACAACGGTGAATTGAATCTATTATTGATAATTCCAAAATAATTGAACTGCTCTTGGATCCACTGATTTACATGAGCAATCTTTTCTGGAGCTCAGTAATGTGGCTTTTTGATAAACGTATTTTCATTAACAAAATACTTCCAAATTTATTCAAATATTTTTTATTTTTTCAATATTTATCGAAGGTATATTAATTTTAAACCTCGTTCATATAATATCATTTAAACGTGTTTTTCATTTTTAAGGACTCATCCTCCATATCTCCATAATATCAAATGATAAATTCTGAATTATATAAATTCACAAACTTAAGGCATTTAAAATGTATGAACTTTAGTCGGTCTCTCTAGGTTATCTATCATCTGCTTTTCATACATTAGATGTCTGCTTCTCAATAAAAAAATCGTATCGTCAAAATATTTTGGTTTTCCCTTATGAATCATATTTTGTGATTTTTTAATTAACGATTGACTGCTATATATATCGCTGAAACTTTAATAATTGTTATACTATTTTTATCAAATAATCGCTTTAAAATCACAAACTGAGTTGTTTTCTTTTATGGTTGGTATTAAAATTAATATTTTGTGCTGAAGTTGGAATAAATTCCCGATATTCTGCTCATTGTAATATGAACTGTTTTTCGGGTTTGTCATCGTTTCAAAACCCGGATATCTGAGTACGTTGACTAGTTATTAGTTAAATAAAAAAGGTTAAAACTTAATATAATTCTCATAAATTTGATTTGGTTATTCCATCAACAAATGGAATCTTAATAAATAAGAATCTCCGTTTGGCCTTTTTGTGCATTTTATTGAAATAAATATTCTTTAACCTATTGTAGATTTAAATTGTTTGTCATCTGAATTTTGTTTGTGTATTTTTCTCCCCAAAAACAATCATATGCAAGCTAAGCTTTTCATAAATAAATTTCCATGGAAGTTGATTGTGATGATGATTTAATTTCGACCCTATTATATTTGTGTCAGGCAACAATATTAGACTTAGTTATCAAATACGTTAAAACCTATTTGTTATAAAACATACACTTCGGTCGTCTCAGAGTGATTATGATATTCAACGGATTGGATTTCATTTCGAAGCCATTACAACTTTAGATTCTAAAAACGAGTCGAACATTGAAAGCCATATA
>JWZT01004536.1:0-23749 GCA_000827895.1 Thelohanellus kitauei
GTAAATATCTCCTTCTAGGATACTTGAAAATGGGTCCTCTAAGATTAATAAATATTTTATATTTAGCGCCTTGACTTCACTCTTCGATAAATACATAACTAGTAGCTATGCAACTCATTTGAAACTATTCTGAACATTTCTAAGATATTTTATATAAGCTCCAATGTGTAAATATATTTCTCAAAGAGGCAACGAATTGTTACTAGCTTTAGACTTAATTCCTTAATTCTTTCATATAATGATCGAAATTTACAAAAAATCGAATATAGAACAACACAATAACTCCAATATCTGTAAATTTGAATCAATTTCGAAAATGAGGTTGCTCGGACTTGATAATTTTTCAACTTTGGATTTATTCCGAGCAGGCAAGATTGGTTTTAAATATGCATCTGTAGAAAAAATATTTTATCTGCAATAATCATGGCCGCATTGCCAGCCAGAATGCTGGTAATTGTAGGTTTCATTTGGGTTGCCCTGCTGTTAAATGCCTTATATACACTACAAGAAAAATATTTCAAGAATTCAAAACTGGATACTGCTTCTTAGACATGGGATGCCATAACTCATTTTGATGGCTTTTAAATATAAATTGACAATTTATATCGGAAATAAGCTCTTGAAATCCATCTCAGAATGATAGATCGTTAGAAATCAGTCTGGTTATGTCGAAAAAATGCGTAGCGTTTTGTTAATAGAATTTTTTTAATAAAAATTACAACATATTTATAAAAGCACAAGTTAATTGAAAGTCGAACTATCTTGCATGACGACAACAACCGATAATGGAAACAGAAAAAATAATTATGAATAACGAAATTAATAATTATATAATAAAAATGATAAGATTATATTGTAAAAAAACACGATAGTACAAATTGAAATATGAAATGGAAAACGAAACTGGTCTATCATAAATAAAATGGTCGTTTATTTCTGATTTCTTTTGTCATCTTGGAAACAAACAAATAAATCGTGGATATAATGATCAACAATTGGATCGAAACAGCAAAACCGAGTTCGTAAACGGAGATAATAAATGCAGCCGTTGGATATATTTTATTAATATCTAATATAAAAAAAATATATACCTATTAATATTGAAATGACAGCGAATAATGTAAAATCTGTCGAAAATACAACATCTAAATTTTAAAATTAAGATACAGAATGCAGTTGACGTCATATTTAAGTAAATATATGTTCGACTTGACAGAATAGATGTAAAAGCTGCGATTATCGATTAAAAATATAGTATTTTGTTGATTTTATTGATCATGTCATGAATCCAAAAATACCAGCTGATTTCGTCACCTTTATATTTATGGTAGTGATTTTTTAAATATAATTCATTGAGTTACCCTCTGCGATATACTGAGTCATATTTAGCCTTCCATAAATTTCGATAATGATAAAGAATCCATAAAATAAGACTAAACTGACAAGATTTAGAATTCTTGATGTTCTTTGAATCATAGAAGATATCACATGTCCTAGTTCGATAAATCATACAAAGATAATATTCAGATTTAAGATGGGAACACCAGATTAATAATGTTACGATGGATGTGTGATCATCATAAGACATCTTACACGGTCCTGCAATGATTATCACATGTTGAAATCGAATACTGATTGGATAACTGTAGTATTAATAAGTTTCCTATTTATCTTTTGACTTATTCAATGTCAATTTAAGGATAATTGAATACATCAATTCACATATATTAAAAAAATGTAAAAAAACCCAAATTTTCGACTGATTGACAATATAATATTAAAGACGAATGCGAATGAATATGAAGACCAAAATCATTCTCATACACTCAAATTAAAGATAATTTGTTGGGTTATATATGCCAGGCTTACTCTACTAACATATCCATGATTTACTTAAATGCTTGCCTCAAACAATCATGTTTCAGAGTCGTAAATAATATTATATTTTATCTATGATACATCTGTATTCATTATTTCATACTAATTCTGGCTTAAACGAATTATTTGAGATATATACAGATTTTAGGTCTAAATTAGCGTATGTAAAGTCCAATAAGACTTTTATCAAATCGAATTCGGCTAATGAAAAATAAAATTGAACCTGACAAAAATCCAAATTTTTCTAAACAATAAGGAAATTATAATAAAAATCGCCAAAATAAAACATCAGAACGAAATGGGGCTGGACAAACGCAAATTTGTATCGAAAACCCTGTATATATATACATTGAGATGAAATTTTACATTCAGAGTTTCATTCTTT
The DNA here is from genome assembly GCA_000827895.1 of Thelohanellus kitauei. Taxonomy (NCBI): domain Eukaryota; kingdom Metazoa; phylum Cnidaria; class Myxozoa; order Bivalvulida; family Myxobolidae; genus Thelohanellus; species Thelohanellus kitauei. The sequence continues at coordinate 2,264 of JWZT01004536.1, forward strand.
AATATTCGCTGTTTTTCGCAAAAAATATTTTTCGTTTTGCAATAATGCTCACATACACCCTTTACCGATGAAGATGTCTTACTTTAAGACAATGACATTCAGATGTTCAGACTATGCTTTATTGTATGTATCAAAATATTAATTTTAGATGGAATGTTTCTGTTTAGCTAAATCTAATATCAGTAAACTACTGCACATATTCGATTATTATTCTAAGATCATATACTCAAGATCCTAAAAGAGAGAATTTTTTTGATTACAAATAATCTTTTAATATAAAAGAATAGGCGTAACATTTAAACGTTATGATTAGAATTTAATACATCTGCATATGGATATTCTATATATGGAAATATTGTGAAAGGTTATCGGCGAAAAAATTGAATTTGGATTCTTTGCTTGAATAAATGATCATAATTTATGACAAACGACTTATAAAAAATATTTTGTAATAGTTGGCATGCAATAGTGATTTTCATACCATTTATAGGAGGGTGTTTGTTTATTACTTTTCAAACAAATGATAATATTTGACTTAAAGTGTAAAATTACTGATTATTAAAGTGTTAGTACAGCAAACCCAGTCTATTTTTCAGCTAAAAACAATTTTCGTTAAAATTTGAATTTCGATTGATATTTCTGAACAATTTCGTAATTTTATAATTCATGTCACATGCCATGCGCATTTATTACATATCCAAATATTTATATATTTTCGACTTATAAAAATAATTTTGCCTTTTCTACATTAGGGTTTATGATACAACCTTAGAGATACATGTAACAGACTAAAGGAAACGGATATTAAATATTTAGGTTTAATCGTGTGTTTATAAACATATCAATACAAGTAATTTATTACTAAAATCTAAACGATTACTCGTATTTTAAAACTTCGACGATATAGAAACCATATGCTGCAGGGTATTTAATTGTCGCAGTGAAGATATGTTTTGTCCAACTAAGGATTATAAACTAATGCAGAATCCGGCATATGATTCACTACGAGTGAGGTAGATTGTGATTTGTATGTGCAGATTTAAATTAAGTGGACAATCTTTCGATTAACTGGTGATATCTAGCATAAACTAAATAAAGATTTGCTGTATACGAGACATCATTCCTCACTAAAAATGGTAATAAATTGTATGTTATGAGCCAAAATTTAATTTTAAGCTGATAGGAACGACAAAATCCGTCCAAAATGATAAATGAACTCTTAGGAAAATCTAAATTCAAATAAATGAATATTTTTTGACGTCCTAAACATTATCTGATATATACTCACAGCATGTAAAAACATTTCAAAACAAATTATTTTCTCGTTCGCAGAAATAATTACATAAACATCTAACATATCCTACACATTGATATAAATATTAATAAACGAAAATATAAAAAAATGAAAAAATAGCATAAATATTTATTTCTTAAATAATTAAATATAAACCTCGAGGCAGCGTCAATCCGAAAAAATTACCAATAGTTCCAAGTACACAGTCATCATGCAAAAATCTTTGAACATAGACATTTAGCCTAAAAATTGAACTAAACTCTTAACGAAAACCTATTGGTTAAGTAAATCTCAGAATTAGTCGTTTTTTTTGTTTATAGAATCAGAAAATATCATAGAAGCAAGTGAAATATATTTACTATGATATTCGCGCATCATTCTCAGAGGTAACTGATAATGTACTTATTCCTATAAGACACTGAATACAGATGCAAACTACATGTCTAGATACATAAATTAATTGCTTTTATGATATCAGATTTAATCGAATCCTTCATGATACACATTCCATAATAAAATCATGTAAGTTATATTATCCTTCCAAAAACATGGATGGCCTAATTAAAAGGTTGATTTTCTGCCAAAATATAATATTCAAAAAAAATTGCAAAAGTACCAGATATTCATGATTTGAATATTATCATGTATGAAATTAAGAATTTTATTGAAATCAGTAGTCTTCGTGTAATCAAATGAAAAGATGATTTATATTTATGACCCATAAATAACCATTTTGTAAAACGCAATATCCACATCGATACGAAATTATAATGAATTAAGCTAAAAGTTATCTAAGTCACCTTGAAAACCAGGCTAATAGTTTAATCGGTTAATATAATATACAGGTTGACAGCCGATGAGTATATATATACAAAACATTTCATAAGAATGCTTTGATCGTAATATAAAACTGTTACAAAAGAAAACAAAGTTTCTATTCATGCGCATTCCGATTTCTCAAGATCATTCTCGTTGATCTGTTACACAATGAATTTTATATTTGATTAAATTAATTCTATTATCGTGACATGATTCGTTTTAACAAACCTGAGATTGTACATATTCGAAATATTTTTGAATATCATAGTAAACGATATATTCCGATCGTTAGACCTCTTTCCAATCAGATTTAGGATTGGAAATTTATGGAGGGGAAACAAAACACAAATCATGTCATCATTGATAAATATATTTCGAAATTTATGATATTCGTTGAACTATATATGCCAAAACGAAATTTGGTCATTTTATCTTAACATCAAAATTCATCGATTTTGAAATATTAATATCTTTTAGATTAACAAATTCGTCGATAGGTTAGCGGGAAAAAGTTTTTATAACTCTATACAGTATATAAAATCGATAGAATAGAATTATCTCTTTAAGGTTATAAAAATTAATAATGTGTTTTTTACCTAATTATTTACCATGACGTCATTATTAAACATTTATAATAATCTACAATTAATTAAAAGTGAATTTGTTGCATGTCATTAAAAAAAGAGATATCCATGATTTATTTCTCTTCAAAATATAATTCATAGTTTATCGAAATTTCATGATGATTTCGGTCATACAACAGTAATTAAAAATATTAATTACGAATCTTTCCGACGCAAACCACATGATTTTGACATTTTATTCCCTGTAAATTATACCAGATTCATCGGTACATGTATGTATGATCCTTATTCACAACAAAATTTTTCTTTGAGAACCCTCCGTTTTATATTGTTAAAATAATGCGTTTTTAGATAATTATAGCAAAATAAAGCATAAACAGTTGTTAAAATAAACGAGACAGTTTTATAGTAAATGATCAACTATATATCTAAAATATTGTTTAAAGATATCTAGAAGTATTTTTATAAAACCTATCTAACGAAATCAAGCAATATTATAATTCTGTAAATCAGATTTAGTTTTTGATATCTAAATTACTATAAATTATCAACACCAGATTTATACATTACTATTTAAGGGCGTTATTTATATACTGTAATAGATACCTAGATCTACAACATATAAAGAGCTTCAATACAACGAGAAGATATATTTCTACATATTTGGACTTTAATAGGGTTACAAATTACATTATATTTAGACGCAACTTTTATCATTCTTAGCTATTTATATAGAATATGATGTTATTAATGAATTTAAGAACGATGGGAGCTAGAAGTTCGTAGTTTCATGACGAATGAATGAGCTATTTGGATTTTTTTATGAGAAAATTATGTCTATAAATACTATCGAATTTATCATAACTCTCCACTCATTTCCTGTAAGATATGCAAAGATAATGAAATCTATCGCATGCGCTATTACATGGCTGTTTTAATATCTCCACTTCCTCTTTTTGTGCTTTCTCCATGTCTTGAATGCACCAAATCCTTCTTTCGATTGATCATAATGTTTTGGTGAATGTTTCTCATAATACAATACGAAATATGATGAATCGTTGTTTGTGAACTACTACACGTTTACGACATCGGCATTTTGACTTGTTCTTGATCCATTTATTCTGACCTACGCAATTTTCTAGGTTTTATTACGTCGATTGGGAATTTTTTTTGTTTAAATTCTGCCTAATCAACATTTCCTGTAACCGACATTTTCAAATTGTACATTATACATCTTAATGTTTGACAAATCATTGATTCATTTTGAAACTTTAATGTAGAATGATGAATGGTGTTGATATACCAAAACATGCAGATATCTAATCCTTCATTTCAATGAGCGATTTGATCATGTTTAACATATTTATTCATGATTGTTCGAATTGCTCTATCTGCCTATCAATTTGATCTTGAGTGATATATGATGGTACGTATGTGAATGATCCATTTCATCTGGCAAACTCTTCGAATTCTTTCGAAGAAAACTGTTTTCAGTTGTCAGATAAGATTTGATTTCGCACTCCAAAACAAGGGAAAAAATCTCTCAAGCATTGAAAATTTTTCCCTGAGAATGTACATTTACCGGGTATAATTATATCCTTTAAGTTCCAACATCCAAAATCGCCGTATACAAATGTTCATTGTTTAGATATTGTGAATAATCGGTATGATTATGCCCCTCTATTCAGAAAAGTTAGGAAAATCTTTTAAATGGTTTTTCTGGTGTATTTAGCTCTTTTTGTTGACATTAAAGCACCCCGATCATATATTTCCACGTCTAGATTGAAGATGATCTACTCAACATATTCTATCATCATCTTTTTAAATGAGTTTATTCCCGATAGACCGGTGTCTGTATTTGAAAACGAAATTAACAAAGAAAATAATTTATAATTTTTTCGTTCCATAGAAGTGTATTTTTTTGCAGATATAGACAGTTGCGTTATTCATATCATGATATTATCATTTTTTTTCTTCAGCTGACCATTCCAGAGACAACTACATAATCATTATTGATAACATCACATCGTATTGTTACACATTGCGAGAATAGCCAATTTAACAATAAATGTTTCTAGTTGAAATCGATAGGTTTATATGTTGTATCATCATCTGAAGATTTTCCTGATATGCGTATTCGAGATAATAAATCGTCTTAGACGTTATATCTCACTTTTCGGTATTTTACCTCGTAAGAGTATGACGTAAGTACTAATGGCATCTCATGATTCTTGCTGAGGCCCTCAACGAAAAATGATGGTGAGATCCTCGCAACCTCGCATTTGGTTTGTTGTTTGTAATCATTGTATAACTTCTATCATAGAGATAATAGTCTAGTTTTTTTACTTCAAAAATCAACACACGTTCCTCTTTTTCTGCCATTGACTATTTTGATTCTGCGCTGTCCACATATCGTGAAAATAAACGGGTACTTCTTCGTTTTAATGATTTAAGTGTAGCATGACTGCTCTGATCCATATATTGGACATGTCTGTTGCCACAATTAAGGTTCTCTTTTCGTAGAATTTGTTCAATGCAAGTTGTAACGACAACACGTTTTTGATATGTCTGGAAATTTCTTTTGATATTCTTCACCTTACACACATTTGGCAGTTTTTTGTGATATCATAAAATTTTCGAAATATACCCTGAACCATTGGAAGGAATCTTGAGTAATATGACAAAGATCAAAGATAAACTTGAGGTTCGTATTTTTAATTTTGGCAAATGTAATTATTCAATGCTTTCAATTTTCTACTCGTTAGGATATATAAAGTTTATATGGATTTTTTGTCCCAGAAAATCAAAATAACTTATCGTGAACACACATTTTGTTTTGCAATGTTTTATACATGGTTCTAACAATCTCTTAAAAACCTCTTCTAAATTATTCACGTTTTCTGTGTGATCGAGCCATATATTTATACGATAATCAAGATAACAAGAAATGCTCATGATATCGTCTATAGGTGAGTCAATGATTTATTGGAAAATCATAGGAGCTCTTAATAGTCAAAAAGTAATGTGTTCTGTAGCTATAGCAAGATAATGATTTGATATATATGCGGACGGTTCGATTTTTCATCATATGGACACCGAAAATAGACCACTTTTAATTATAAAACCATGAAAAATATTCCACATGTCATTTTATCTATCAGATCATCGAATGGCGGGAAACGGTATAGTAGAATCGAGATATGTCGATTTAATGTGTATCCCAAATCTAAACAGATCCATATTCTAGAGCTCCTTTTGCATACACTAACTGTAGGACATGCTCAGTTGAATCCAGCTTTTCTAGTATCTAATGGTCTATAATATCACTATCCACAAAACGCTTCAGTTCATCTCGAATGATATTTTATTTCTTAAGGGTATTCTTTGTGGACAATGAACAATATGGTGGGCATCTTCTCTAAATTGTATTAAACAGCATGGTTGTTATTTGCATCTCGATTTTGTTCGAATATCGATGAATATTTAAATATAATATGTTTTAAATTTACCTCATATGAACTATTAAACGAATCTCGCAGATTTCATGTGATATTTTTTCCTAATGTGTTCAACCATTTCACACCAATAACATACGTTTCATCTGTTTTTGTGATAACAAGTGGGAGAATCTCTTTTATGTTTTGTGACTTGACTTTAACGTTAGCCATACCCAATGTTTCAATAACGTATTTCTAATACCCGTTTTTATTATCTCTCGAACTATTGTGGGTTCACCAAAGTTTATCCGAAGCGATAGACTAACGCATGAATCGGATGCCACACGTTTTTAATAGCATATATACCTTTCACCATTGATTATAAACATAAAATACTAAAATAAATTGTAGAGCTTTTGAAATTTATTTTATATAAATAAACGCTGTTGTAATTGATATAAAAAATATTATCAATCAAGTCGCACATAATCAATATCATTAATAGTGTGCTTGCGGTTTAATATTCGAGCCTTTCCAAATTTCAGGTATACGGCAGCAATCTGGACCAAACTTCGGCCTAATTGACACTCGATTCTTAGCTCAGGATATCTTATTTCGGTCGTCTATTGGCGTCCCTCACCTCATCGAATGCTTTTTTTTTCTAAACTTTTGAGGGATCAGCAGATGATTACTTGCCTTATTTCTGTATTCATGTTTAGAGATCTCATCAATGCTCGGCTCCCAATTATTTCCGCTCGTTTATTCATCTTATTAGCAGAATTCGCTAAAGTATATATCATGATGGTCTCATCTATAATCTTTCGTAGTGATGCATTCTTTCATAAATTTTTTTTGAGCCTATGCTCAATGTCTGGCTCGTTTAGCTTTAGTATAAATTGACCTCCCACATGTTTTTTGCTTAAACTCTCGAAAACTATTCGCCGCGAAATCCTTTAGGGCTATTATGAAATCGCTATTCAACTCCTCCTCTCTTTTGTTTCCTTCTCAAAATTTTATTGGATAAAAGAATACGTTTATCATTATAATGTAACAAGCAGATAAAACTTCGAAAATTACTTCTTAGTCTTTTATATGATAAAAAACATTACAAATGGTCTGATATGTATTAAGAGTGAATGCTTCAGAAGTTAAACAGTAATAAACACCATTTTAGATTATCTATTTCCTTTCTCTAAATTGCAGACCTTGTTTTCTAACAGCAGCTTGTAAAATTCACAGTAAATTATACTCGATTATGTTTTGTCTTAGAAATTGACAATATTTTCAGATTCGATGGGTATTGGGCGATTTGTCCTGCTCTTAATACCCACGTCGCCATTTTTCAAATATGAAAAACAACAGAATATCATGCAAGTTCTAATAAATGGTTAAATCATAGGCGATATACAAGTTAAATACCAAAAGCCTATTGATGAATGACCATTGGCTCATCGACACATTGGATAATTACCATATTGATTATGGTTCATAGAGATCTAATGTTTAGTTAAAAAGTTAATACACCATGAGAAAATAACTCATGATTCGACTTCAATCAAGTATTTAATCCAAATTAATGATTATAATGTATGTTTTATTTAAATGATCAGTTGGGTATTATGATAGTTTCCGAATATTCTAAGTTTGTATATTATCATGTAGAGCTGTCAAAATGTAATTAATCGTCATTGATATATATATAGACTTTTGGGATATTTGGACGAGATAATTCACATCATAATTTCCAGAGTCATGAACCTTCATGAATGTAGCTTTAATTTTCATAAAATCATTTAAATATTTAAGTGACGATAAGCTGTGATTAGATGTCACGATAATTGACTTTTAAATAGAGTCACTAAAATATGCCTGATATTTTGAATGAAAAATTATTTTGTTGACAGTGTCCGTAATTTGTAGATCACCACTGGCATAATATAAATCTCTTCGAACCAACATCAGGAATAATCCTAATATCGGACATTTTGAACGTCCAATTTTCATACTTTTTAAAACATTAGTTTCGCATATACAGTATGAAATTCCAAAAACAAATTCCATATTAAATTCACTACAGTCAATAACTGATGGGTTCAATATCTTTGATCGAATAAAATTCGCACCAGTTTTTCAAATCCCGTTAGAATCAAGTGTTATTTACAGATTTTTCGACATTGAGACATGATATAATTTAATTAGAACTTTTATATACAGACTCGTCCTGAGGTAATACATTTTTATAATTAATATTACAAGGCTTCAAACATAGGCACCGATTATTTTATTATAATAGATGCAGTCAGGAAAAATGATATGACAGTGTGTTTAACATAATTCGCTCGCATCTCATACCAAATCGAGCGACGAATGTCATTCTTTAATTTATCTATCGGAAAAGAAATCATCTATTGTTAAATAAGATCTAACTCTGGATCATTCTTTTACTATTTAAACATTTATCAATTTTGGTAAAAAAATATGGATTAGAGCAATGATAAAAGAGCGGTGAGTGATATTTTATAAACTATATTGGAATATATATTAAACCAAATAATTTTAAATACTCTAAATATATACAGATGTTTGTTTGTGAATTATATATAAAATGTTTGGATATGATTATTATGTAAATGAATTGTATTTTATGTATATAATATAATCAAAATCATATTTGTTTTTGAAATGATAATTTTTTAGTTTATTTTATAACTTGTACTGTTTAAGTAAACAATTTCATGGCAACGGAAACGAGTTTAAGATTTCACACAACATTCTGGCAAGAATTTTTTTATCTCCTATCTTTAAGAATATAGAATATAGCCTGTTTTTATGTAATGATAACTACACTCGGAGCTTGAAGACTTTTCAATCGTGAGTGGAACATAAAAAATTATAATAATTCGTCTTACAGTCTCGAAAAGAATTTGATACACTTTAATGGAATAGGTTTTTTTCCAAAAATTTCAGTTATTTACAGATTAACGTTCAAAAAATGATGACTAAATTATGGGTGTTCTAATTATTCCATTTATTCACTCTAAATATGTTTAGTTGTTAATATAACGTTAACGGTTTTACAAGTGAGAAATTTTCTCTGAAAAAAACTGCGTTAATAGTTCATTAAATGGTTAACTAGCGTAATCTGTGGATATAGATCATGTTCAAAAAGAATTTTTATTAAAAAGCATAAATCTGGCTCGTTGGCCTCTCAATAAGGAATAACATTAGGCGCATATATATTCATCAGAAATGAATTATAAAGATGCTTTTAGCATCGCTTCACAATGACATTTCGGAAGAATAATTTTTAAGAAGTTATTGTAGGATTTTCAAAATCTACCATGGTTCGAATCTTACCGACCGGTGAAGATTATGAATACATTATAGACAAATGCCTTCAAGAACTGTATTTTTGCATTAAATTAGTTTAGATGGAGGATTTATTATTATATAAATTGAAATGTGTATAATTGTTTCAATATATTGTCTCATATGCTGAAATTAACATTAAGATACAGGAATATTGATTATGAAAGAATATTTTTACTTTTCGATCGTTGTAAATAATACAAATGTATAGCCATCAATCGAAGCATCCACCTATTCAGTTCTTTCAGTGTTTGTTGTGATTTTAAAAAGATCGAGAATTTTACATGGTTCGAATGAGCATGACAAATATATTGGAATTATATATTCGGAGCGAAAACCCCAAAGGCCATTTAGTTAAATGTCAAAATATCGCAAGATCATCTATTTTTGAAATATTTTCTATGACATTTAACGAGTATCTGCGGATTAATGAGGAGATGCGATTCAGCGGCCATCTTATTTTTTGTCTACACAATACATATCTCTAATTATATTGATACAATAAAAGTTTCTGCGACTAAAATAATACAATGTTTTGATCGACGTTGATTTTTTATTTTTATGACAGCCAATATTTTAATTTTGTAGACTTCAATATGGTGTAAGAAACGTCTCGATGGTTTATTATATGTAAAACAAAACATAAATAACTACGCAACTTTTATCATATCTAATACTAAACTCAGTAATAAAAATCAGTTTACAAGTATATTTTATCACAATATAATATATATGTTACCACATTTCTTGATACATTTGAATGAGACAAAAACGAACATTGAAATGTTCAATTGAACTCGTATGTAACACTTAAATTGTAACAGTGATTTTTGGAACATTCAGTTAACTCTTTTGAGATGTCACACAGCAAACCATAGCTGTTTTATATTTTTTAACTTAAATCAAATATAAACATAAATGATTAGTTAAAGAGACAAGTTTTATTCCAATTGATGTGATATGATCTTAATCGTGGATTATTCCTGGCCTTCTTAATAAATTGATTTACTGTATTTTATTCATGAGTTGGCTTGTTGGGATATGAATGACGGTAAAATTTTGTGCTTTTGTTTAATAAATTTTAATGATCCATAGATTTTTGGAACGGTTAGTAAATATAAAGACTCAAAATATTACAATTGCTGAGAGTTAGATTCCTAGAACTGTCGTTTTCAATGCCTTTAAATTACAGAACCAGTTAAAATCTGATATTTTCAACAGAATTCATTTTTACTATTATTAAGATACTTACGATTTTTGTGTAAAATACATTATCTAATTGAGAAATAGCCCTACAGATAACGCGTATTGATCACTCTGCTGATTAGGCAATCTATTTTATAATTCTAAGTTGATGGATGCAATGTGTATATCTGATGGAGATTTGAAAGGAAAAAATGAATGTATAACAAAAATAGCTACTTTTTTCGAATATCTAAATATACAGAAAGAACACGTTAATATGATAGCTAAACTTTAGAGTTTTTCAACAAATTATCGATATGTTGATTGCAATATATCTTACTGGGTTGTATCTTTATATTAATACTACGTATGTAGCTCTTTGAGGAGGTCCCGAGTTCAAAAATGGAGTTGTAATATTTAAGTCGTATATTTTAGTGTTAAATTTTTTGTATGTGAATTTTTCACAAGTATTAAAATTATTTACAATAATTAAGATTTGGTGTGTTTTTAGTATAAGATTTTAATTTTGATTACAAACAATGTTAAAGATTAGTACCCGTGCAGATATAAATACTTTGTATTAGACTAGTAATATTTATAATTTTTACCCTCATAACTTCAAGAATCGATAAATATAGACGAGACACTTTGCCATCTCTGTGAAAAAATCTTAAATAGGGCCTTTTTTTGAATAAGATAGTGTGGACATTGATTACATAGAGATGAAACATTTTTTAATTAAGGTAACATAGATTGTGTCAGGTGTATCATATAATGATGGAAAACTACAACGTACCAATTAAAAAAACCGCACTAAACACTGTATTCTGTATATTTAAACAGATTTAACGTCTGCATGAAGTTCAAAGGTGTTGACGATGTATATTGTGCAGTATCATCCTATTTTATTACCGCTATTTGTCTTAGAGGCACCGTGAGAATAAAAATGTCATCGGCGATACGTCGTGATATTGCTGAGTAGTTCTTTCATTGTGTTTGGTTTAATATGGGCTGCATAATTTTAGAATGTTTGATTTACAGCTAAAGTAAGACATTAATTTATTCAATATAGCGATAATACCATTTTCAAATGTGATTTCTCTTACTCCACTCGATGATATTTTAATTTAATTGACGATGTATTGTAGTGATATCGATGCAGACATCTGCGCCTGAGGAACTCATGGTGAGATCTCTATCTTGTTAAGGGCGATAGTATCATTCTTCTTTAGTGAGGGAGTTTTCAAAAAAATATTGAACTCAGCCTCTCAATGAGGATGAGTACAAAGAAACTCGAAAAATCCATATCTCGGAGCACATCCTAAAATGGATATAGAATGAATTTCGCTCATTATGAAAATGAAAAACTATCATCAAATAGATTAAATGATATTGTGACAAACCATTTAATCAATCCATGGTCAAAAACTGGTGTCAATAGACCGTTTTACGATCAATCTAATATCATTGCATTTATCGTAAGAAAAGATGAAACCAAATAAAAGTTCTTATATCGGCGGATTTCTAAACCACTTGTAATCAACGTTCATTTTTTCAATTAAAATCAAAAATTTGAAAATAGCAATATCCATGATAAAATCAGATATGGAACTGATAGCTGAAAATGAATACAGATTCTTTTGACCAAATTAGAATTTTTACATCCTAAATTGGCATTTGTCATATCCAATTTGATGCAGCATTTTGCAGTCAAATTTGGCGGAAGAAAAACCAAAATTACACTTTAACAAAAAACCAAGTTTGACTGGAAACCGCAGATAATAAAGCCCGTCCCCCAATTAGGATTGGACAAACCCCAATTTGATTGGTAAAACGCGTAATTGGACACGACAAACGCTAAATTGGTTCGAAAACGCTGTAAATATTCGAAATTTACCATAGCTGATAAATGATATACTGTTAATAATGAATATAAAAAGTTGATATCGTGATTAAAATAAAACTATGTTTTGTGGGTTTGTAATAGTATTGCATAATGCAAGGAATCAGTTCAACGAATACATCATTGTAAAATTTGCCAAAGAATATTACTAATTGTAGAAGAGAACATGAATTAGCATAGGGTTTAAAGATGAGTACCGGCCAATTTTGATATTCATTACGTATAATTCATACGTCATATTCTTACATTCCAATTCATTCGAAGCAATAATTTAATTGGGTGTTTGGCTTCAAATTATTTCTTGACATTTATTCTAGAGTTGGCTTTGACATAATGGCAATCGGTTTTAAATTCAGAGAATGATTAATCAATAGATTATAACAATGCATATCCAAGTAATGTATAAATTTTGTATTTATTTGATTTCAACGATATATGATGATATTAGAATCCCTCATGATTAACATACATTTAAATTATAATATTTGTACATCAAATTTCGAAAAAAGTATATAAATATGATTGAAATTATTGTAAAAATGATGAATCTGGGCACACTTTTTTTGATGTTTTTAATAATAGGGATTAGTATATTAGTTGTAAAGATCTGAAATTATATGGACTCACAAAAATGTAGATAGCGATCTTTCAATATAAATATCATATCACATAAACAGGATTCGATTGTAATAAGAGGATTTATTTGCCAACATTAACTAAAATTAAAAGCTTAAATTGCAATGTCTCCAAATTTAATTATGCTTCTCATCTATGAAATATTACCCATATATAATCAAAAACGCGGTTTTTATTTCTTTAATTACATTTATTTATGAAAATGATTGTTTCTTTTACATATATATCTAATATTTTAATCGAAATTTTGACATCGTTTGAGTTTTTTTTAACTGAAGATTGTTCATAATTGATTGATGTCATTATTTATTAAATTGATTAATGGGAGAATTTCATTGTTCAATATAATTGTTTGAAATGTGTTTCAATAAATTTTTCACGAATTCTATGCAAGATTATCTATATTTTGTAGAGAGTATATATTGATTATTATTGTTAACAATGAGATGTATCTAACAATTAATTGGGCGATAAAGGAATCTAATGATAATATACAAATTTATGATAACCTTAAAACAGGAAACCTATAACTGAAAAGATATGAGATAATCCAAAAAACATCATTTATTTAAAAAACAAAAAAAATATTTTTAGCTAGTCGTCGAGTGAATGGGGGATGGAAATTAATACTATAAATATAGTCTCTATATATCTTGACGTTTGTCTGTCGCGAAGAAAACAATTTTGCGATTCGAATCGATTGAAGACGAGATGAAGGTAACTTTATTAAACATAAACATTATGGTTATTGAAGAAGTTAAAATTAATAATAAAATCCATACTCATGTGTTCATATATTGAACAATATTATTAAAACAATCTGCATTGGAAACTATGCAAATGTTCACTTTTTATGAGGTCATGTATTAAAGAAGTAACTTCTAATTATGAAGCATTCTTCGGCATCGTCGTACAATTAAGATACACATTTAATATTCACTGCGTATCAGTAACCAATTATAAAGATCATTTCAGTAAGATGTTGAATATCTCACATGCGCGTTATCCGAGACATATCTGCATAATGGCAACACAAAAAAATGAATATATATTGTTTTAATTCATTAGTACGTTAAATTAATACCATTCAAATGTTAACCCTTTCCATTAGCGTCCGGTAATTTTCCGGTATCTCTCTTTGCCGTATAGTGCATCGTCTCTTTCGGATGAACAACATCAAATGGCGTATTCCAAACACAGAGAGAACAACCACAAAAATAGCATTGAATATCATCGAAATCTGAATATAAACCGATGCATACCGCAAACGACATCCTCGATCCGCTGTGTAAATGACTGTGATAGCGGGTACACACTTCGAGTACCAATAATTCAAAAGAGTGGTCTCCTTCCATTTTGTCCCTCACTGAATATAAGAAAAACTAAAACAGCGTGATAAAACTAGCGAAACAAGGTTCAACCATAATAGGCCTATTTTATAGAGAATGCGCGATTTTATTAAATAAAATTTTGCACTCGAATCAATAAAAGCTTTATAAAATACATCACATGATATGAAATTAAGAGTCACAAAAAATGTAGATCAATATCATTTATTTTGAGGAAACTGACATCAACAGAGAGATAGGACGTTAATGTGTACATTAAAATAGTTTAGCTTCAATTCTAATAATTATCAAACGATCTCTTAACTAATAGAATAGTGTTTTGGTCATGAAATGCTAATTAAATGTCATTTAAATATGTATTGTATTCTTAAAAATATATATTCCAGTAACATACATAACACACGCAATTTTATTTGATAATTATTTTAAACATACATGGCTATAGAAACGATTTAAAGGATTTCGGCTGCCTTTGGTGATAATTTTGGCAATTCTAAGAATCAGATTCTGTTCAAAAATTAGTTTTTTTTAAAAGACAACGATTGGTACATTTACTTTTTCCCTAACATAGATTTGCACCCGTAATCTGTATTAAGTTTGAATACTAGACCATATGAAACCAGATTATTTCATATATAATAGTATCGAAGACTACCGAGGGCATATACACTGGACCATATTTTGGTGTATATAATATATTGTAAAATATTTTACTCTTTATCAAAGCTGTCAGTATTTTTTATGTATTGTTACATATATATATCTTTGAATATCATTTTGGGTGCACCAAATATAAAATGTAGATTTTAAAAATATTACAGGGAACAATTAAATCACTGCAAGGTTGTTCTTGGCAATCTTCGCAAATATCAAAACTGTTTTTATATGCTAAAAAAGACACCAAAATGGCGTTTATATGATTGAAATCTTAGTAGGACTGCATAAACTATCTTAAGAAACTTTACTGATAAAATTTTTTATTGTGGAGGTGTTTAATAGGTGAATAAGGAAAAGCAATAGGCTCTAATAATAAAGAGATCGAATGTTTATAATTTATCGTTCTCTTCTATATTTTTTAGGATTTCTTAACGATTTTCATTTTTGGTATAAACAGGACCACCAGCCCTCCCCCCTGCGATATCTCTCGGCATAGCATATGAAACCCTTTATGGATTATTCGTTATTTACGCTTAACGAATTTATTTATAATTAATCCCTTGATTAAAAGCATCCCAATCCAATTTCTTTTAAACAGAAATGTGAGTTCTGAAACACATCACAAAAGAACAATTGAATTGCTAAAATTCCAAAAATTTTATTCATTATAGAGATTGATGCTTTGGATGACTATTAATCAAAGATTAGTAGATTTATGGAACCTTATATCCTGTCGAAATCAGTTTAACTAAGCTTTTAGAAGAGCATAGAGCAAAGTTTGAATACTGGCGCTTTATGTATTGATGATGGGNAAGTTAAAATTAATAATAAAATCCATACTCATGTGTTCATATATTGAACAATATTATTAAAACAATCTGCATTGGAAACTATGCAAATGTTCACTTTTTATGAGGTCATGTATTAAAGAAGTAACTTCTAATTATGAAGCATTCTTCGGCATCGTCGTACAATTAAGATACACATTTAATATTCACTGCGTATCAGTAACCAATTATAAAGATCATTTCAGTAAGATGTTGAATATCTCACATGCGCGTTATCCGAGACATATCTGCATAATGGCAACACAAAAAAATGAATATATATTGTTTTAATTCATTAGTACGTTAAATTAATACCATTCAAATGTTAACCCTTTCCATTAGCGTCCGGTAATTTTCCGGTATCTCTCTTTGCCGTATAGTGCATCGTCTCTTTCGGATGAACAACATCAAATGGCGTATTCCAAACACAGAGAGAACAACCACAAAAATAGCATTGAATATCATCGAAATCTGAATATAAACCGATGCATACCGCAAACGACATCCTCGATCCGCTGTGTAAATGACTGTGATAGCGGGTACACACTTCGAGTACCAATAATTCAAAAGAGTGGTCTCCTTCCATTTTGTCCCTCACTGAATATAAGAAAAACTAAAACAGCGTGATAAAACTAGCGAAACAAGGTTCAACCATAATAGGCCTATTTTATAGAGAATGCGCGATTTTATTAAATAAAATTTTGCACTCGAATCAATAAAAGCTTTATAAAATACATCACATGATATGAAATTAAGAGTCACAAAAAATGTAGATCAATATCATTTATTTTGAGGAAACTGACATCAACAGAGAGATAGGAAGTTAATGTGTACATTAAAATAGTTTAGCTTCAATTCTAATAATTATCAAACGATCTCTTAACTAATAGAATAGTGTTTTGGTCATGAAATGCTAATTAAATGTCATTTAAATATGTATTGTATTCTTAAAAATATATATTCCAGTAACATACATAACACACGCAATTTTATTTGATAATTATTTTAAACATACATGGCTATAGAAACGATATAAAGGATTTCGGTTGCAGTTGGTGATAATTTTGGCAATTTTAAGAATCAGATTCTGTTCAAAAATTAGTTTTTTTTAAAAGACAACGATTGGTACATTTACTTTTTCCCTAACATAGATTTGCACCCGTAATCTGTATTAAGTTTGAATACTAGACCATATGAAACCAGATTATTTCATATATAATAGTATCGAAGACTACCGAGGGCATATACACTGGACCATATTTTGGTGTATATAATATATTGTAAAATATTTTACTCTTTATCAAAGCTGTCAGTATTTTTTATGTATTGTTACATATATATATCTTTGAATATCATTTTGGGTGCACCAAATATAAAATGTAGATTTTAAAAATATTACAGGGAACAATTAAATCACTGCAAGGTTGTTCTTGGCAATCTTCGCAAATATCAAAACTGTTTTTATATGCTAAAAAAGACACCAAAATGGCGTTTTATGATTGAAATCTTAATAGGACTGCATAAACTATTTTAAGAAACTTTACTGATAAAATTTTTTATTGTGGAGGTGTTTAATAGGTGAATAAGGAAAAGCAATAGGCTCTAATAATAAAGAGATCGAATGTTTATAATTTATCGTTCTCTTCTATATTTTTTAGGATTTCTTAACGATTTTCATTTTTGGTATAAACAGGACCACCAGCCCTCCCCCCCTGCGATATCTCTCGGCATAGCATATGAAACCCTTTATGGATTATTCGTTATTTACGCTTAACGAATTTATTTATAATTAATCCCTTGATTAAAAGCATCCCAATCCAATTTCTTTTAAACAGAAATGTGAGTTCTGAAACACATCATAAAAGAACAATTGAATTGCTAAAATTCCAAAAATTTGATTCATTATAGAGATTGATGCTTTGGATGACTATTAATCAAAGATTAGTAGATTTATGGAACCTTATATCCTGTCGAAATCAGTTTAACTAAGCTTTTAGAAGAGCATAGAGCAAAGTTTGAATACTGGCGCTTTATGTATTGATGATGGGCTGCGTAAAGTAAAATGATAATATAAACATTTTGGTTTATTTATACAAAATGGAATCTAAGAAAACTACCAAAAACATAACTCGGCATAATACGAACCAACGCACGATAATGGTAGCCTAATATTTGGACAATTAATAGGAAAATGAGTAGGTCAATAATATGTTTATCAAGTTATAACCTCGACAGAAATTATTTTTCTACTGCTACATTAAGGTATATTGGCAAATCATTGATGTGTCATGGATATATTTAACTTATATGGATAATTATATACAGGGATGATGATATATTACTTCTCTCACTATCCGTGCATTTATACAGGTTCAACAACAATTGAAACGACTATTCCAAAAAAACCACATCCATTGTATAGAAAACATCTCAGTTATAACTAGGGGAAACCGTGGTAGGTTCCACAGCTGCCGATTATAGACCGATTTTCGGATAGATCCACGATTAATGACCAAAGTTGCGCTTCGCATGTGCGTTATAGTCATTTTGACCCATTTTTACGATGTTTGTGTAAATATTAATATATTTATGAACTAATTTTGTTTTTATGTTATTGTAAATTTCCGATAACATCTTTGGCCAAGGCTGTTTTATCAATACGGTTAATTATCATTAAACTACATTTTCATTGTACTTTATATATTTCCATCTGTTTAGAACTTAATTCATACGATGTTTATGTTCATATTTGATAAATTTAATGAGCCAGTTCAGATTAGGTTGCAACACATTCATTAGCATATGTTACAACATTTCGGAACCTGCCCTGTATCCGTAAATACTTATACGATTTAAACTAGCCCAATATTTTATTTAAGGGCTTTTTTTTGACATACTCAAGCATTAAATACAGAAATTGAAGTCAGTGACAGCTATTGTGATCCAATAGTTGTGTTTTGATAGACCATTATCCCTACGTTCGTCGTTTCAATATTTTTTCTAAAAAATTTCTTAAATACTGTGAATGATTTGTATTTGGCTGTTAGAAGAACTTCATATATTGCATCAGGCAAAAATGTTCATATTTTACATAATTTAGATGTTATGATATGCGTGGCAACCTACCTCTCGACTGTTGAAGGTCGCAGCACTTCAAAATTAAAAAAATGTATAAACTGCACCGTGATGCTTATATGAACCCAAAATATGGATATGAAAATATTAGCTATATTTCTTAATTTTTGGTTGGTAGAAAATAGTTTACCATAACTTCCAAAAAATCAAACAAAGACAAAAAGTGTAAAAAATATTGCCAATTACGCTGGCCCTCTATTAATGTAGCTTGTATATTTTTTTGATTTCTGTGTTTTTGATTCACAATACTGTACAAAAAGTTACTTAAATTTACACATTCTAATTATATGTTACTGGAAGAGGTATATATTATACAAAAAGGCTTAATTTTTGCCGTTAAATTCAAACACACACGAATATAAAAAATACGGTCCTAAATTTTGGTGATTATAAAATACAGAATAAGAGTCGATATCTTTTTTGTTGGCATCTGGATCGTTTTTAAATACCTGTATCTGGTTTAAGACTTTTTCGATCTCATCCCATATACCCTCATGTAATTTGTCATGCTCATAGGCACGCTCAAAGAATAGCATTGTGATGAAATGACTCAACGTGGGCTTGAAAACGAATTTGAACGAATTGTAAGACTGGAGTACGACTGTTAACATTTTCTTTTTTGTTTTCAGTGCATTAACCTTGATGTCATGAAGTTCAGAATCAGTTTGGGGATGCTTTTCCACGAAGTGTTTCAAATCATCGTAACTGCCTTCATTTAGGAAATATATTACTTTGAACAAACTGCAAATATTTGAGGCCCACGTTGATGATCTCTTTGAAACTACAGAAAATTTCGAAGTATTCAGTGTCTGCCAATTTCGACTGACTCAGAGTGGCCAAAACAGTTTGTTTACAGAAATAGGTATCTAAATTCTGCAAAGTCAATCCTTCGGTTAGGTGGTGAGTCATTTGAATTATCAGTTCCTCTTGAAACGCAGGGGTTTGAACTATAACCAACTGAGAATACCTCTCTCTGTGAATAATTTATTGAAAATCTGGTCCAGCACATTTTCAGGGATCTTTGTGAAAATTCTTATACATTTTTGCCGCTTTCGACAGATGATTCAGTGCATGACTTGACCTGAACCATATCTGGCTTAGTCTGGCAAACACCGATATTCTTTGCACTGAGACATGTGATAATTTTGTAGGCTACATCAGCTAAATTAATTATCAGAACTACCTGTGAATTCTACGGTTTCAGAAACTCCGGACGATGTGCCTTCGGGGCTTCCTAGAACGATTAATAGTGAAATAACCGAGAGCAAAATGAGTTTAATGCTCGCCATCAATGACCAGTAGGATTTTGCGCACGAAATATAATTTAGCTTGATGACGTTATTAAATTTGATTACGACACACCATCCGCCTATTTAATAATATTTTATGATAGTGACGGAGTACAGACGTCACCCGTTTTTGATTGATTATTCTTAAATTAAGCAGGCAATGTAAAGTCAAAGATCACCTCATAATAGTTTAACTTCCTAATAACATAGGACCCTAACCATAGAAACATGATAAGAACAGGATACTATTAATCCTATGGTGTCATAAATATTCATAATAATTTGTCATTGTATTAACCTGAACTATCAAGAGAGACATAAAAATTTACGCCTGTCTTCTAATTAGCTATCTAACAGCTGAATACCTCAATCATGTTAATAAATGAGCATGCGCCCATAGTAGAAATATAATTAACACAGTGATTATAATTGTAATGCTCTACATCAAAATGTTTCATGAATTATTATACGAATCAAGACAAATCAGTCAATGAAACGATATGAATAAAAATATAAATATTTCTTATAATATAGGATATAATCATTAATGAATAATATATTCGGGTATTTCGATAATATCCGAATTGTTTATTAGTATTTTTATTACTCAATTTCTCTCACATCTAAATACCATCTGATTGATTTTTACACAAGTATGTGTGATGTTGGGGCTATACAAACGACACATATCGCATATGTCTGAAATCAGCATTACTTCTATCGAAATTTTCACATGTTATAAAAAAAATCAATAGAACATACACAGATATTGTTTAGTATTATATGTCTGTTCCAATAGCAACATCAAAAATCGTTTATCTTAGATTTTTTCGTGAAAAATTGGGAAAGACTTTACTTAGTGACCGGCAGAATTTGATACTTTTGAGCATAGTTCCATAATATATCACTTCTTGTTCTTCTATATTTAAAACATGGGATACGGAAAATGCCTCCTTCCTGAAATATTTAAAGATTAAATATGAAAAAAACTCACCATCTTCG